>MU839216.1:0-120762 GCA_030685235.1 Copromyces sp. CBS 386.78
TTTGGGGTGCATTAGCGCGCGGGAAGGGTGTAAGTGGGTGGGGCTACGGTGCCGGAAGACATTCATTACGGTGCGAAAAGACATTCTCTTTATTAAAAGCATATTATTTATTATTATACCAATTACTTCTAATCTAGCTATATAATAAATTATTTATATATTATAATTATATAGTACTTATAATTATCGAAATTATTATTATTAAAATTCTATTATATTTTTTACGCGGCTTTTTACTTAAGGCTTCTCTTTATATATTTATAAATTCTACCGCTATATTTTTAATATAGCTCTTTATCCGAAGCCTCTCTTTATATATTTATATATTCTACCGCTATATTCTTTACATAGTTATATCTAGTCTAATCTAATACGAATAATAGAAAAACGGATTGTTTAATATTATATTTTCTTTATTATAGTATATATAATTTTATTATTATTTCATTTTTTCGTATTATATTATACGAACCGACTTCGGGTATTATAATTTTATAATAGCTTCAATTGTATATAGGTAATGCATAGTAGTATATCGGTTGCCTTAGCGTATTAGTGCAGCGTATTAGCGTTATAATTAATCGAGTGTAAGTTTTATAGTCCGTACTTTCTAATATAATTCCTAAAAGTAATAGTTATATTATTAATATTGGCGATTATATTTAGGGGTTAACCTATAGTAGTCCGTATATTTAATATCGCTCGTTGTAATTAATTGCTGGACTTTGAAGACTTTAGCGAAGTCTTTAAGGGGTAAAACCGATGTCAAATTCTAGTTAATCAGAGCCTCCCGTTGAGCGATAAGGCTTATTATTTCAATAGCGTTAGGTATAATATTAAGGCTTGTTATTTGCTCAATCCTTGAACCCCCCCCTCAAGCCTTGTTCACTTGGGGATTTTCCCGCTATGGTATTTAGGATGGATGCGGTGTGCCATCAACATGTCTCTCTCAACCAAGAACTTGCTCGTCTAAAGCTTCCAAATGGCAGTTTCTGGATCATCGAAGGGTGAGATGAGGGCTTCTGATCGTATCCAAGTCCATTCAGTCGACCATCTTATCTGAACTATCCTGTATGTTTCACCCGCCCGTGGTTTTTGGGTGGATCTAAATACTTCGATACTTCCAGTCCTCCTCCTCTAACTAGGTATATAATCCCCCTTTCCCAAGCCTTGCTGCTCTTCTTTCCCTCCTCATTATTTACTTCTAAAGATCAACCTCCAAGTTCTCGCAGGACAAACCTCCAGACCTGCCTCAAGAAAGTCAACAAGGTCTTCTCGACGCACCTCACAGTCGACATCAAGTGTCTTCAACCTCACCACGGTGCCGTAAAATAACGGCTACTCGCCTTTGCTTTGGTGAGCCAAGACGCCATCCCGGAGGCCCAATGCCAGTCAATCCACTTGCCCCGAACACGCTTCTATATACCAACATCCTTCATAGCCACCCACCAAATCTGACAGCCTTGACACTCGACTTCGGCGCCTTATACTCCCTAGTCAACCTCAAGAGCTATGTACAAGGCTACCCAGCCGGCTGCCCGCTCTGTATCGAGCGGCTAACCCTCGTGGGAAACCGCCTGGATTCCGAATTACCTTACGAGCTCTTTACCATCGAAAGGCTTGCCCGCTAACTGCCGTAGTGGGAAAATCTGTTTCCAGACATTGATTGTAGCTGTTGGACAATAACCACAACCAATGTCTGAAAACCAACGCATCTTTTTTACAGGGGGTAAGCGCTGTACTATAGTAGCCTTGGATTTGGAGTTGGGTTGGGTCCGAAAACCGAAATTTCTCAAAGTCTCAAAGTCCAACTCCTACCTTCCTGCCCAAACATCGCTCTTCCCCTTTATCAACGAAAATAATCAGCCGTCCTTCCAGAAACAACCAATTGGCTCAGTGGCCAAGTGGTTAATGAAGTAGTTCTTCATTTTTCTTCGTATTCGTGACCTTGTCCGTTCGATTCTTGTTCGTGACCGATTTTTTAAGCTATTCCGACAACACCGGCCTTCTAAGCTTGGCCTTCTAATGGAAGCTTGGCCTTCTACTCAGTAGCCTTTAAAAGGCCTACTAAAGTATAGAAGGTAGTACCCCATCCTTTTGCCTTCTTAGGCCCTGGGAGACAATCAATGTCTGGAAAGCAATTACTGTTTTCTAAACATTGGTTGTCTAATAAACTCAGGTTTTCCCGCTTCGGTGGGCACCAACACCAGACTGCGTGAGCTGCGACTCGTAGATGACTTGTTCGACAAGATACTAGTTACATACCGTAATAGCAGGGCACACTATCAATACCAATCCTAATACCGAACAGGTTAAACCGCTTAACTGGAACGACATCATCCTGTCGTACCAGGACACGCTGGAGGTTCTTGAGAATTCAGTCTCCGACATTTTCCCCCAGTCTTTCCTGTCACACATTTTCCCATTTCTCGCACGGTTTTCCTTTAACGGAGTTACAGCGGTAACGTTGTTGGGGGGGCGGTAAAGGTGGAATCAGGAATTGGAGGTCAGCTTGGGATCATTTCGTCTGTTAGCGAGGCGTTCGGAAAGCAAAAGGATGGTGCGAAAATCACCTTACAAAGGAAAGGAATCAACAGGGTACATGTAATGCCTAGGTACCTAACTCAGGAGGCAGGTGGAAAATGGACCAGATACCTCTAGGAAGATACCTAGTGGCTGGCCATTGCTGGAGGTAGTAGAATAACATCAAGACCATTTCAGCTACAGTGCGTTCTTCCTTTCAATGACATCATGTCTTCTCTGACTAACTCCATCGCGCCAGACTGTGCCCTTCGTCCTTCGGGATGTTGGGGTTTGGAGCAAGATGTAGGTAAGGTCGATAGTGGCCGAAGATGGAAATCTCGGAAGGAAGTAATGGGAACCAAAGCCCCTGGGCGGTAGTGTGAGTAAAAACAGATGTTGTGTAAACGAAACATGGGGATAAAAAGACAGTGAGGATCGTTCGCACATTGCCATTGGTACCGTAGGCATGGACTAGATGCGGTTAAACCTGCTATAGGTAGTGAACCGTTGTTGCTGTTCCTGCGTTAACAGTTTGAGAGATCTTGACATTATCTAAACATTGGACTGTCTGTTCTTGTTTCCGCTGCATATGCTGCATATGCCTCTAACCCCATAGGTTATCTGTTTCTGTTTGGCTCCTATCCATCTTGTCCGCGGCCAACAACCCTCAGGTCACTACAAGTAAGAACCTCTTGGAGTCACGGTCCAAACGTGTTGCCTCAAAGTTGTTGCTTCCATCCTCCTGATAAATCCTGCCTTTCCCGCACGCAAACCCCTCTAAAAGTAGGGAAACTCCCTGCCGCCGCCGTCACGTATGTCACAGAACTTCCAGAGAAGAATTCCGCAATTAACAACATGTCGAAATACGGCTTCGGGGATGTCCACGGGCAAGTAATCGTCCATCTGCGTACTCAAAAGCCCCATGCCACCCAAAATAAGCTTGTCAGATGGCGGACACACACGACGGACCTTGCCCTGTTGGCTATACTTCTCGATCACGTAGAAAGACTTGGTGTTGTAAACGTGAATGCGTTTGCGGATGGCCTCCTCATTGTCATCGCACCGGTTTCGCTGGCGGCATCGAGCGACGAGAGTGTCCTCGGGTATGTCGACGACGATGAATTTGCTGATGGGAGCCATGGCTTGCTCAAAGTACTGGGCTGATGCGAAAGCACGGGGAAATCCTGTGTTGAGAAGAACAAGGGGGTCAGCACGGTCAGAAGACACAAGAAGTCTTGGGAATGAGAAAATTGCGTACCGTCGAGAAGATAGGTGCGGATAGGCACTGTTGCGCTTCGTAGTTTGGTGCGGATGTAGTCCTTGATGAGAGCGACTGTCATCAACGGGTCGCCGATTGAGCCATTTGCCAGATTGGCCTGGAGCACTTCGGCATACGGGCTATCAGGCCGCTGTGCCTCGGCCCGCAGGATATCTCCAATCGCAATGTGCACGACACTGCTATCCAGTTTGGCCCATAGGGCGCAGACGGTAGATTTTCCTGAACCTGGTCCGCCGAGAACAGCATAGAATTGGGGTTTCTGACGATGATGTGAGGCTGCTGCAAGAAGGGACTTGGCCTCGACATCAGAGGCGATGAGCGTGAACATTTCTTGCACTCCTTCTCGTCCGGGTTTCTCGCCCAACATGTTCCGTAGATATGAGTCGTCAATGCCCTCGATGAGCTTGTTGCAACAGAACCTGGGATAGGTCATGAGTAGCCTGTGGGTGTTTTCCCATGTTGTTGACTGCGCATCGATGAACTTGTCATAGAATAGCTGTAGAAGTGTGGTGCCGAAGGGTGCAACCTCTGTCGTCTTTGGTTCCTTTGCTCGCAAGGGTACCTCGAGTGCGTCTTTGAACGATGTGATTCTCTGCCGCAGCTGTTGAGGGGACGAGACTGAGGTCGACCCTCCCTCCTTCAACTCCTCGGTGTGCTGTTGAATGGCAATGCTTGATTTAGGTTGCCACGGCTCTACCTCGTAAAAGTCAAGATCCTCGTCTTCCTCGTCATCGTCGTTGTACTCATTGTACTCGTTGTCATCCTCGCAGTCGTCATCGTCATCGTCGTCACCGTAGTCTCCAGATTGAGACACAGGCTGGTGGTGATGAAGGGTACTGGAGTCTGAAAACTGTCGTGAGATGGGCGACAGGGGAGACGGGATAGGGGCGACCGGAGACGCAGGGGGGTTGTGATGAGTGGCACTGGAGTCTGAAAGCTGAGACAACAGTTGTAAGGTCTTCGGCAAGGGGGACGGGGTACTGGCGGCTGGCGACGCAGGCGAGATTTGTGGTGTTGGCGGGGGCCCTGTTACTTGGTCCGGTTCATCAGGAGGGGTTAGTACAAACCCGAGTCCCTTCCGAAAATTGTCGCAAAGTTGGCGAATGATCGGTTCGTTTCTCCGAAAATCCTCCTCTACCTCGCGATGTGTGCGATCCAAGATGTCCTCGGACACTTGTCGTTCCTCCTCGCTTAACTTCCGTCCGGGAATCTTATCCCAGTCATATCTAGGTTTCGACATGGCAGCGACGTGGGGTCTCCTCATGATGTGGTGAGACTGGAGTGTGATGGCGGCAACTAAATCGCTGGAGGAGGATCGGAGTTAGCACTGCCGTTGCCTAGCACTCGATCTTTGGATGGTGCGCTTACATAGCAGTGGAAGAGGCAAGAGAAGAGCGAGTGTGATGGAGGCTGGAAAAGCCGACAACGAAATAAGGGTTGATTGGAGTTGTCTAACGGAAGAGGAGAAACGGAAACCAGGGCGGCCTAAATACCTGGAAGGCGTGTGCCAGTGAATGGGCAAGGCCAGTGAATGGCAGCCCAGGGCACGGACTTCCAACAGAGTGTCTTGGTTGTTACTCCCAGTTGGCGGGTTGGATCGCGAAGGTCCGCGAGAATGGATGATGCAGCGCAGAGTGAAGGGTGATGGGAGCAGGAACGGAGGAACCTGAAGCCAGCTGGAGTCACTTCCAGTGCATGGAAACGTGCACTCAGGTCCAGGTCAGCAGACGGCAGTGGCACTCAAGACCCGGGCGGGAGGCAACCAAACCTGAACAGCAGAGAGTTGGGTGCTGGATTGGATGGCAGGTGGCACCAGCAGATGGATTCGATAAGAATTCGACTGCCTTCCTGCTCCTTCCCGAATAGGTGGAAAAACTCAACGGGGTCGGGTGTTCGGTTCTCTCCTTCCCCTTCCCCTGTTTGATATCTTCTTCCTCAAATTCGTGCAACGGATGGACGGGATACAGACAGAATACCTCTCAGAGGCTTATCAGGGAAAGAGCCACCATTCTTTGACCACAAGCTGAGACCTTGCGAAAGAATCCCGCCGTGCAGTCGGTCATCTTGCCTCATCCACGGCACCGCCTCTCATCCTATCACCCTGCCTCCTCCGGCTTCCTCCCATAGAGGTAGACAACCTTGACCGTATAATTCAGTTTGGAACTCAAGCTCCTAACATCCCTAATCGCCTTCCTCATCTGATTCACCAACTCGCTCACCTCCTCCCTACTCCACCCCAGCACCTGTCCCATCAGATACACCGCAAATCCATCCAGACTCTGATCGATGTACCTTAATGCCAATTCAGCAAACCCACTTGCTTCAACCTCCTGTCCTTTGCCCACGCCCCAATCGGTACTTTGTAGCTTTTAGGCACCACCTCCATGAACCCCTGCTCTTTCATTAACTTCTCCATTGTCTCGTCCCGTGCAATCCTCATGGTGCGACCCGTCTTGTCACCGACGGACCAAGAGAGCTGACACCAAGTTTTGAAGACATGGTCCTGGTCATTCTGAACCTTGGGGTTCTCGGAGAGGGTCTCGATGTCGATTTCGACGTCTTGGAACCAGTCATGAATCTTTGGCAATTGCAATCCTTCAGTGCTTCAGATTGTCGGATGCAACCTCTTCGTTTCGATCACGGCTTGCAGAATGCATGGGCTCAGAATACATATAAGTGACGTCCGGGTATGTATGCTGTGAGTGGTCTATTTTGTGCAGCGAGTGCATGTGGAGATGAGCTCTTTTGTGCAAATTGTGCTGAGAACGACACGTCGTGTTGAGTCCTCGAGGACCTTCAACGAACCTCCTTGTGGATTTCGGGCCATACCAGGCAGGGGATCAGCTTACATACCGCTAGGCCACAGCTGCCTTGAAGTCCATGTCAGTATCCGTGGCCCCCTTCATGTTTTCCCTCGGCAACCAATAATCAGGTCCATACCCCCTTCCCTCCTTCATCCCCCTCCGCCAAACCAACAACTCCTTATTCCTCTCGCCTATATCCATTCTATCCCGAAGCTCCATCAAGTACATGTCGCTCCTCGGATGCGGGTTGGCCTTCTTCTTCAGGAATAACCACTCATCGGTCTCTGCCTCGACTTTCTCCCGTCCTTTTCCCAAGCCTCCATCCACCTCTCAATCCTCCTATCCCAAATGTCCACAACGCCATACCTTCTCCCAAAAGTCACGAATGCCAACAGCGCGGTGGTTCCGGCCGTGAGCACGCACGGCCCAAAGATACCCGACATCATTATTATTCCTCTCACTCCCCACTCCACGCCATAGCGACCGAACATGAAAGCCACAGGCACCGAATATTTTCCGACCTCTGACAGGGGCAACTCCCAACCGTCGGCTGACACAAGTGTTCCATCCCGGCGCCGACACAAGTAGTCCGCAACGGGGCAAAACAAGGCCGAGATGACAACCAGAAAAACCAGCCGCCGTGCCTCCCGTCGCTGGGTCAAGCGGTAGTCATCCGGCGGCGTGGCAGGGTCCTCACCATACAGTCGGCGCTTGCTACGGGCGGCAGGCGAGGCACGGCCAGAGTCGATGTCCCAGTCATCGTTTGGCTTGTAGTATTCGTGGTAGCGTACAGTAAGGCAGATAGTCAGGATAAAGAGTAGGGATACAACTGCTTGCTGTCCAGTTATGAAGAAGAGGGGTTCGTCTTTAGGCTGTGTGAGACCGCAGGTGTCGGGGGAAACCACCGTTCCTGTTAGGCTTGGGGGCTCTGGAGCCTTGAATCCCCGCAGTAAATTCGGATAGATGCCGGGAAAGATGGATGCAAAGAAGTAGAGAAAGGGCTGGATGAGAGCGATTTCGAAGTTGGTGCCGAGGCCGAAGTTGTAGGGAGAGGGAGGTTCAGGAAGTAGATGGGCCATGGTGAATGGATTCCCCTTCGAAATATTGGATTTGGGCAGATAGGTCGAAAGTCTTTTTTGACTTCGGTCGGGTACTCAAAAGCAGTGGAGGAAAGAAGGCGAGGAGGAGGTGTAGAATGCGGGGAAAAGACCCGTAAAGATGGTCGAAGTGGGAAATTTTATGGACAACAGGTTGCAAACGACGGATGGCGCGAAAACAGTAGGCCTCGCGCAGGAGACCTTACTGAACTAGGCCTTGGGCATCAAGGGCTCGGCGGTTAGATGCAGACGATGCGGCTCGACTGACCTCATTTGTGGAGGTTTTTTGTGAGATGGATAAGATGCCATTGATGATCTTTCAGAGGACGTGTTCGGGAAACTTGAGAACTAAAACGTAATCTCCAAAGGGGCTAAGAGTGTTCTCAATTTGGATGCCTTGTTTATCTCAGCAATTGAATCCTTCATTTTGTAGCGAGAAATGGCTGGAGATCGAGAGGGCAATGTAAATTTTGGATTGGGACACCGAAGAAGCAGAAGACTGCCACCTAGAATGCCATTCATAACGAACGACGGCCCTCATCTCGCTTATATGGTGGCATGCCATAATGCAAGTCTGTAACCATTCCATCGGGGCCAAACCCTTGATACTTGTCACGCCAGGACGGGTCAGGCCTCAGCTCCGGCAAATAGTCAGTCACGTCCACGCCCCAGTCTCCAGGTTCGAAGTCTTTCATCACAGCCATATACCTCGCCTCCGCCGCTGCATTCTCCTTCTCGTGTGCAATTATCCACCTCTCAATCCACATATCCCAGACTCTTAGAGCGGATTGGGACCAGAGTTCTTGACAAGAGAATTGACTCACCCTTATAGTCCCGCTCGCGATCGCAGTCATCAAACAAGGAAGCGTGCCATATCTGAAGACCAGATAAACCATGAACAGCCCATTTAGCACCAACGCGCCGTGTGCAGACTCTCCATCTGTGTTTCCATGCATGGCATGACTGTAAAATCGTTCCGATACCGTATCCCTGGCACAAAAGAGGTATTCTGCAATCGGACATAGACATGCCGAAAGCGCCACCTTGGCGAGCAATCTTGTCGCCTCGCTGCGCAGGACGTTGCGGTAATCGCTGTGGGGAGCAACCATGATCGGGGCCAAAGTGCGAGCCTCAGGCGCGTAATTGACGTCTTTTATCCACTCGAGTTTGTAGGACCAACGTCCTTTCAGGGAACTCCTGTTCCATTTGACTTCGGCGCGGACGGCAAAGCAGATCAAGGCGACGAAGAGGAAGGCCAGTGCGGCCTGGACTTGATCCGATCGGCGGCGGTCGTTGTAGATGGAAATCCGCTCTTCAGTCTCAGTGAGGCTGCACGTATTGGGGGATGCAATCCTGAGGAGGTTGGAGTTGCTGGCCGGGAGAGCGGTGGACGGTTGGTAAGGATTCAAAAGTCCCTCGATAGTTTTCGAGAGGAAATAGAGGAGAGGTGGAGTGAAGGTGAGATAATCATCGTGGATTCCGAAATCGTAAGGTGATGACCATTCGCCAGTGTGCAGATATCCTTTGACAGGAAACAACCGTGACATCTTTACTTCGTGATACTTGAAGTCCCGCCCTGTGCAATGAGTGATTCCAAAGTCAGTCGCCAATCCATGCCATGGATAACGTCACGCGATTGATCAATTTTGTGTACATACCTACTTCTTGAGTAGAGTCCGCGGAATCTGCTCGCTCGGCGGACAGACAATTTGTGATGAAAAGGTGCTAAGGGGAGACGTCTATCTGGTGGCGAAGGAGTTGTGTCCAAGAAGACCTCCTGTTGGAGGCTGGAAAAGGCGACAACGAAAAAGGGTTGATTGGAGTTGTCTAACGGAAGAGGAGAAGTCGAAACGGAAACCAGGGCGGCCTAAAATACCTGGAAGGCGTGTGCCAGTGAATGGGCAGGGCACGGACTTCCAACACCTCCAACGACGGTAGTCGCGTGCTCCAAAGCACTGGTGGAGATGAGGTGAATACAAGAAGGAAGAAATTTAGGAGGTGGAAGGGCATTGGTTGTTTTGGGAACAAGGTGATGGTTGATTAGAAGAAAGTAGAAGAGGAGAAACCTCCGGAAACTTGTAGGTAGGTATAAATACCCCTCCTTCCTAATGGCACAGCGCTCCTTCCCAACGCCAGGTTCAATGTAAACGGCAGGTGGGGGCATGGTGGCCGGCAACACGGTCGGCCCCACGCAGGGTGACCTAAAGTTGACCTTGGGCATCAAGGGCTGGGCGGTTAGATGCATTCAGACAACACCAACCAGGAACAGATCAAGCGAAAGGAGAAACAGATTCAAATCGTCATCGAAATAAGCGTGGGTATATTGCCTTTGAAGAAAAGAGAGAGAACGCGCCGAAAAGAAAGTGAACCATCCAAACCCGTGTGTGTACGCTGAACATGCAAAAAGAAACAAACTCTCTATCGTGATATTTGTTGCCCCATTCCCAAACCGTTACTTAGACGGCACTGTGGTGTTCTTGCATCTCCTGTTGTGCCGCTGTCCCCGCAGTCGACAATCGTGGCTCAGCGTTTGCACGCCATTCCGCCTTTTCTCGTCGGAGATCCCTTCTGACCCAAATCACGGTGATGACGGTCCAGATCGCGGAGAAGATGAGAGGACTCGCCCAAGCTGTTGACGCCCAAGGTTAGCATCCCGTTCATTATCAAGAATAAAAGCGGGAACGGGGACAAAAACATACCGACACCATAGGCAATCTCCTGCGGTACCGTCCAAATGATAATCATGGTAGCAACCCCATCCACCAGCGCTCCCACTCCCCAAAACCAATTCTGCCTCGCAATCATCTCCCTAAATCTCTTGCTGACCTCGTATCTCGCATTGATTGCCCTCCTGTACTCCTTCCCGCCGGCACCGTCCACCGCCACGATATCCTCCACGATGGTAAACACCAACGGCGGCACTCTTCCGCCCTTGGGCACCGAACTAATCCTGCACGGTGCCTTCTTGTGTTTCTTGTTCGCCCAGCCCGCCCACAACAACTGCAATCCCATCTGGATAAAGAACAGCGGCACCGGCATCGCCAACGGCTTAACGATGGGCTCGTGGGGGATCGAGGCGCCGATGAGAATGCCCGTCATGTACGTGTACCCGAAGGACAGGGTCGCGTGGGTGAAGTCGAACTTCCAGCGGTCTTTGACGGGGTCCTGGTTTAGCGGGCGGTATTCGTCGCGCGGCAGCATGAGTTTTAGGGAGCGAAGACCGAACTCGATGCCGGTTACTAGGCCGAAGAAGGCGGTGATGATGGCGAAGACGATTCCGTGGCGGAGGTTGGTGCCGTACCATAGGCCGTAGAAGAGGGCGATGGGGAGGATGGAGGACTCGATGACGAGGAGTGAGGAGACGATGATGAGCTTCCATTTGTAGTCCATCAGGTTGTACCTGAGGCGCGGGAGGCCGGGGGTGTCGTCTAAGGTCGGCACGGTGTCGTCGGGGTGATTGCCGGTGCTAGCGGGTATAAGCCAGTTCTCCAGAAACTGCCAGACAGGGTGACAAGACTGCCGAGGTTGGACGTTGACGGCTGTGGCAGAGGAGGCGGAGGAATGGGGTTGCGTGTGCTGCCCCGGGGGAGCAAGACCGTTCGTTGTGTGACCATTGTGGTGTCTTGTTGTGGTTTCGAGTGTTTCTCCCTCCAGTTGCCCCAAGGATGGGGAAGCACTGGGCATATCCTCCTTTCTCTCGAGCTCGTAGGACGATGCTCTGTCGGCCATCGGAGGTTCTCGGTGTCGGTCAATCGGAATATGTCGAGACTGTATTGTTGTTGGGGGGTAGTTGTAGGAAGGTAGATTTGTATGTAGTGATCGGCGTGGATAGTAGATGGAAAGACTAAAATGGAAGAAAAGAGGAAAGAGATTAATCGATCGCGTGGTAATTGAGTAAAGTAGGAAAAGGAGAAACAATGAAGGAGGGCGGCATCAGCATGATTTGCATTCTGTTTCTTTGCTGATACTTAGGTACCTAGGTAAACCTTCAATGATGCCGTCCAATAATGCATCCCGTATCCAAGCAAAATGATAAACAAGAGGATGCCGGGATCTGGCAATGACGAAAAAGAGAAAGCAAGACGTCGGATTTCTACCTTGCCCATGACGTTGTGCGGCTCGTGATTGGTCACACTTCAAGCAAGCCACGGCCTGGGCTTGCGTCAGACGCTATGATGTCATCGCTTGTTGGCTTTGACATTCCAGAACGCTGTGCAGTCCCACCGCTTCAGCCTCTTAGGGCGCTAAAAGAACCCCCGGGCCCCCTGTGGCCCCCTAAACGGCTCCGCTCCAGGTCCCTTTATGCAGCTATCACGCCACTATTACCGGCAGGTGGCGAGCCCTAACAGGTGAGACTCAACCTTTTCCAGTTCTTTAACAAAATAACTATAACAAACCGTGCGATACTGTTAGTTACGTCCGGGATTTCGCATTACGATCGATATGGTACTGACTCGGAAGCGGTCCGCGACATCTCAACGACACATCAGGGACACTCGTCCATTTCAACACATGTTGCATTCTGAAAACAATGCGAACTGTACGGGACAGCTTCTCCTTTGCAAGGAGATAATCGATAGCCAAATCTTGAACCCTCGGGCATTTGAGTTTTTTTGTTGACAACGGAATCGCCATCTTCACCTTGTTTGCTCGGGGATACACGCCAGCAGATGATCATCGCCTTGGCCCGAAATCATCCTTGCCACACGCCATCTATCGACGCTGATCAGTAGAAGCATCCAAAGGTCTCGACTTCAACCTTTTTGTCGTCGACCAAATTGCTCGTTTGGTGGCCTGATAACCCGCCCGCCATGATGCCGTCGCTCCTGCCCTCGGTGATGCCTCGCTGCTTCTTCACCGAGTACTGCAATTTCAGAAAAGCAGAAGGCGCGGCATTGACTGCTGCAAATGGAAAAGTTTTCGGTGCCGAGAAAATCTGTCCGTTCCCGTCGTCGGGCAACTTCCGTTGCGCACACGGGCACCCGTCTCTCTTCTTTCCTTTTCGGTTGCTTACCGACCTTGTCGAGGCAAAGAGAACGGTCCATTGTCACTAGTCTCCAACTCGCTCTCTTCTGTTTTGATATCTTTGTTATAATATCTCCTTCGCGTCTCTCAATACATGATTTGAGTGCGCCTTCTTACATCCCTTCGCTTGTTCATTCTGCCCTGCCCGTGTCTACCCCTTCAATTCCCTCTACAAAGTCTTAATCGTGGTCACGAAACAGGGCATGTTTGTTGACGCTAGGAAAATATGGGCGGACACAAATGTGACACGATGAACTCTCAGTCGCGATGTTACGATACAATCAAACGTGTTTGGGCGATACGAGATGACGAGGCCATGCGAGGCAAACATCGCGACAACGTCACGAATGTCATACCAGGCACAGGCGTGAATGCAATCCATGGATGGACAACTCAACTCAGAGCGGTAGTAGCCTTGACAACAAAAAGTACCGACCACAACATCCTCCACATAGGGCTGGGTACCTCGCGGAAAGACGGCTTTGCGGAAATTTGACTGGTACGACTCAGTCAGATGTGAAATATTCCCTAGGTATGTTGCCATGTTTCTCAGTCGCTGCTGGATATAAAGACAAGCGATCAGCCGTCCTAAGGAGTCATCCTTCTTCATCATTGATGCAGCCGTCCTTTCTCATACACACACAACAGTTACGACCTCTCCTCAAAACCGTGTAAGGAACCAGTCTAAAACTCTGGGCCGACCTGTGCTGACCTATCTCCAGCCCCAGAGCCCAGGCACATCAGCAACCATGCATCTAACCATTCTCCAGTTTTTCGACATCCTGATCCTACTTCCACTGGTGACGGCCCACGTCCTTTCAAAATCAACACGTCAGCACAGCCCGCGCGCCAACTCTGTCCCTGTCCCAACGGCCAAGGTCTGGTGTCCCTTGACACAAGACTTGTGGCGCTTATCGACTGCGAACGACACACAGCGGGCTTATGACCTCCTTTCCGCCTTGTCAATGCTGGGAATTCATTGTCAATATGGCAGTTTTACAGGTACTCTCGGCATGAACGTGTGGAATGACAGCAATCCGCCCACAGGTTCAAAACTTGCCCCTGCGCATGCCGACAACTACCGAAACCCGGAGCACGTAGTCCTCCTGCCGCGCTCCAAAATCTCCTGGACCTTTGGTAGCGTCAGAGCCTACGTGTGCAACTACGCCGAGGGCGGAAATCCGAAAACGTGCGACATTACTGAGCTGCAGGCTGCCAAAGAGATAATAGAGGCTGCGTGCGGTAGTAAGCTCAACGTCAATGGAGAGACTTGGCCTGAACCTGAGGGCGGACCGGCACCATGGATGCAGACCGCGGTTGGCGGGGTGTGGAGGAGCTGGGATGAAGAGAAGGAGTATGGGTTTATGGATGCTGCTGATGACAGCGAGTATTGTGAGGGTATTTTGGGCGGTAATGATCTGCCTAAGAATCTGGCATCAACAGAATAGGCAAAGGGAGAAGGGGAAATTGTGGCAGGGTAAAACGAAGCTGGCTGGCTGGATTGATACCTTGACCTAGGGGAACCACACCACCGAGTATCAGTCACCCCAGAGGCTCACAGCTGTTCACGGGAGTGCCCGGGGGACGGGACGGGGGATGTCTGCCGATGCCGGTGCTGGTGCCATGAGCGGAAGGGGCAAGCGCAGCAGGCACGGAGCGACGCCGATTGGCGGTGGTAGGAGTTTTCTCATATTGACATGGACCGGAAGTGAT
Source organism: Copromyces sp. CBS 386.78 (assembly GCA_030685235.1). Lineage (NCBI taxonomy): Eukaryota > Fungi > Ascomycota > Sordariomycetes > Sordariales > Sordariaceae > Copromyces > Copromyces sp. CBS 386.78. Next base: position 14,442 of record MU839216.1, read on the forward strand.
CCGCCGTCAAAGAACACACTTCCGTTCATGGTTGTTCAGGTTAGAGGCTCTGCGATCACATTCTGTTCTCTTTGTCCCACTTTATCCCGACCAAGACGGATCATAGTAGAGGAACAGCCGGTTATTGTCCACTCGTTCCCGACCGAGACTTGGTCTACCTTGTTCTTTGTCTGATTTGTTTCATCTAGCAAAGCTGTTCGTCGAAACAAGGCTATTGTATCGAGAGTACAGCCCCGTCTGTCAAAAACCACCGCCAGAACAAGACGATTGTACTGAAACAAGACCCCAACTCCTCTGAATATCTTCCAGCGTTCTGACTTTGCGAAAACAAGTATAAATGCATAACACACACCGGGTCAAATATGAAGTTTTCTCTCTCTCTATCCCATCCGCATCCGCATCAAACACACACACACACACACACACACAATCACAGGCATACCTACCAATCAAAACACCCACTTAAGTCTCTTGTTCTCACTTACGAACAACAGATACTCAGTGTCCAGACACCGAGTATCACCACACCACACACAGCAAACATGTGCTTCCAAATTCCCTTCACCCCCGCCATCTGCCGCTTCTGCGGTTCTGCCAAGCCCATCCCGGACGAACAGACTCTTTGCGCCACGGCGCAAGAGCTTGGCATCGAGTTTGAGGATGACTATGTTAATAAGTGCCCGAATGGGGTGAGAACTATCACGGTTCAGCAGAAGGCGGATAAGGAGTTGGAGAGGGCGGTGGTTTGTTTGGTTTGTGGTAAGTGTTGAGTACCTTACCCTGTTGTTATTTGGGTCTTGGACTCTTGCGACAATTGCTGAGACGATTTGGGTTATGGGGAGTACTGTTTCCGAGTACATAATCGCAAGCTAACGTGGGAAGTGGAGGGGGAGTAGTTTTTATTGATATGATTTGATGGGGTGGTACCTAGTTAGTTTTGCTCTTGAATAGCAGATATCGTTTTGGAACCGAACTTAATAAGCTTTTCGTATGTGACGTCCTTGCAGTTGCTTGGCCTGTAATTGTGGTTGTGAACAAGGCCTAGGTGAAATACTGCCAAGAGAAGGTGGTGCCGCTGAGGGTAGTCACGTGAAATATCACGAGCGATTCTTTGGAGATAGGATGCGGGTACGTATCGCCTGGGCGTCAAGAGGCACCCGACTTGCCCCACCATCGCTCATCAACTCGTACCTTCCGCATCAACTCGAACTCCCCATATCAACTTCTTTGACCGCAGTCGCCGCTCCTTCGATTTAATGAATACTCGTACTTCTCGGTTCTCTTCCCTTCTGGTTCAACCCTAATCTCACTTTCACCTAATCACAAAATTTCCCTTTTCCTTGTTCATCGCGACACCCCATCCTTCACGTCATCAGCCTTTCCAAGTGATCGCCTGGCTGGACAAATTCGCCTTTCATTTACGATACTTGCCTTGATATCGCCTGCTGTCAGATTTGGCATGCCTACTTGACGCGTCAACCTCCACCTTCATCACCTTTTCCTCACTTCGACTTGATCGACCAGCAGCTAGTACCAACGCGACAACAAGCTGACCCAGCTTGCTCTAAAGTACCTATATAAACCCACCACTCTTCAACCATCTCGCCAAACTCAATACCTCCTCACCCCGTCTCGAGCACTCCCCGAAAATGCCGGCCATTTCGTTGCACACTATCCCGTTGGACATTCTCCTCAACATTCTGGCATACGTCGATCCCATCTCACTAATCAACCTGGCCCAAACCTGCCAGTGTCTACGAGTCGCGATACAGCCGACGCGCGCCAACCTACTCCAGCGCCTCCTCGCCCTTGAGCTGATTCCCGAATATGGCGGCATCGTGCCGCTCATCAGAGGCAGGGATAACCAGATTATCCCTCCTATCGGCTCCATGGACTGGGAGTCCAATAGGTACGCCTGCGGAGGCTGCCTCAAGCTCCTGCCGCACCAGATGTTCGACAACCACAACATCCTGCGGCTCTACCTTCGCAAGCCCCCTCCCGTATGCGGCAGCAGGGAGGCTAATCGTCTGGCTGAATGGTGGTACCTTAACGGATGGGAGGACGACGTGAGAGGCAGGATCATGCAACACCGGGTGTATACCCGTGTTTCAGCCGAGATCAAGTCACTTGCTGATGTCCGAAGGAAGCATCATGAGGCAATACACTCAGACGACCACATGCCTCATAACGGCGTCAACCAGTTCCTTTGGGCCGCGGACGAGGAGGCCGAGGCCATAGCAGCCAACGACCGGACTGCCTACGACGCCGAGCTCCTGCTTTGTGGCCTCCGCCGGCACAACCGCCGCTGCAATGAATGCCGCTTTCTTCGAGGCGACCTGCGCCATCTTAACCCGACGAACAACCCCGGCAACGCCTTCCCCCCGTTGCCAGTGGCTAGAGGGCGCAAGTTACCCTTTTACAATCTCTTCGACAGGTGCTTCCCCACCTTTTTCAATCCTGTCCCTCTCCACCAAACGGGCCGCCGCTTCACCCAGTTTGGCAACCAGCGCAACAAGGCGTACACGTGGATGATGTGTACCGTCCGCTGCAGTGGTTGCTCAAAGTGGAAAGATGCATCACAGTTCCGGCTGCCAATGGCAGCGTACGGGACGGAGGATCTGCTGAAGAGGGAGATAGCCAATTATCTGGTGCCAGATCCCCAATTGGGAGAGCTGAGGAAGCCCAGCTGCAATGGGTGCTTTTTGGCAGAGCACGGCATGGCCGCATTCAGACGCCACATCGTACGGTTCGCGAGGTCGCTGCTGGTGGACGCCCTCGACAGGGTTAAATATCAAGTCCTGTTCGGGTGGGAAAAGCTCCTCGAAGACTTCGGTCCTGGAGGAGAATTCACAAACTGGGCCGAGTACGGCCTGCCGATTGTCTTGGACTTCCCTGTTCAAATGGAACAAGGCCGTTTTGCCGTGCCTCCCCTGACGACACTGCAACTCGATGACCTATACTACCGGTACACCCGCTTCACCATCTTCGTTAGGCACATGTACCAAGGCCTGCGACCGTTGCGGCAGTCTATCCTAGGCTCCAACGAAGAGATCATGCACAACGTGATGACCTCTTGGTTCCGCATCTGGTACGATGACTATTTCCTCTACGAAAGGACGTATCGGAGGCTGCAAAATCGGTTGGACTGGATGGAACAGCATGAGGAGGAAGTGGTGAGGTATGCGTTGGGAGTTGACCCGCTGATGCTGGAGAGGTATGATTTTGAGGTGGAGGGCGAGGAGGGCGAGACTGTTTATTGAAGTGATGGTACCTAGTGGTACGATCAGCCGATGAAGGGGTTCATGGTTTCGCCCGTGGAGATGGTGCCCGGTGTCATTTTTTTTCGCTAGCTTTTACCCACTTGCTAGCTTCTTTCTTTCTTTGTTCTCTGTCGTTTCTCAGTCTCGTTTCTCTTTGTTTACTGGCAGTACGACAGTTGGTACCTGCCGTTGCATGGGTCGTCAGAAATCTCAATATCCGCACAATGTGCTTGCAAGGCAAGCCATCATCATGGAGCGTGGTAGAAGCAGTTTCTACTTGTCCCTGACGACGCCGACGCTTATTGTTGGGGACTCAAGCCATGATCTTGTGCCGCGAACACCCAGAAAACATAACTAGAGGTGTCAACCGCAGTGAACAGACTTGGAAAGTTGATAATGTATTACTCGGTTGATTTTAAGGTGCGTGCTTTCCCTCCCTTTTCACCTTCAGCTGTCACCTCCCACTAAATCGTCCAAATCACCACTTCTTGTCCGTCTTGATCTTGACGGGCAGATGCAACAACGTCAACCCACTCTCATTTTCCCCCGGCAGCTTGCCCGCCCGAATGTTGACCTGCAAACTTTGATGCAACAGTCTGGGCGCTGCCAAGTTCCGATCCCTCTCCTGTCTAGCGTTGACAAACTCGTCCTCGGTAATCCCATCCCTCAAATGCTTATTCCTCTCCCTATGCTCCTTGACCGTCAAGCACGGCACCGGCTCCTTCCTGTGCTCAGGGGGATAATCATGTCCCGTCCAAATCTTGGCTTGATCCGGCAAGCTCTGAAGCAACCTCCGACCGGAGTGATACAAATCACGAGCACTTCCGCCGGGGAAATCACACCTCGCCGTGCCTATGTCGGCATTGAACAGGCTGTCACCACAGAAGACGTTGGTGTCCCCGATTTGGTACCCCAGATGATCGGGCGTGTGTCCGGGTAGATGAATCGCTTTTGCTTGGAGGTTGCCAATCCGGAAGACTTGGTCGTCGTCAAACAAATGTCCAAACACCTCGTTGACTTCCTCCTCCGGTACCCCGTACCTCTTGCTAAACAAACTCTGCACAGTGCCTATCCTCTTTCCAATACCAATGGGGGGCTTGTACTTTTCCCCTTGAATCTCGGTCAACCGTCTCTGCAAGTAGGAAGAAGCGGATAAGTGGTCGGCGTGGGCGTGTGTCTCTAGAATCCAGGCGATTTTGTAGCCTTTGGAGGCGATGAGGGAGAGTAAAGAGTCGGCGGTGGGGGTGGAAATGGAGTTATCGGTGGGTGAGTAATCGAGGACTGGGTCGATTATGGCTGCGAGGAGAGTGGAGGGGTCGGCGACTAGGTATTGGAATGTGCAGGTTACGGGCTCGAAGATGGGGGTTATTGTTGGTTCTGGCGGCGTGGAGGGTGATGATGATGATGATGATGATGGGGTGCTGTAAAGGCGGGAGGAGGATGGTAATTGGAAGTGGTTCATGTTTATGCTAGGGAGATGTGTGCGTCGTGATGGTGGAAGCGGTCGATGGGATTGGTGAATTACTCTCTTCTGGCAAGGTGGTGATGATGAAGATGTCGAGAGGGATCTTGTGGTGGTGATTTGGGATGCGCTTCTTGGAATCGATGTTGTAAGATGTCGGATGTGGTACAGACATGGAGCACAAGTGCTGCTGTTTAGCAGAGTGCTCGTCGTTTGGTAGACTTGTGCAAGATATGGTTGTAAAGATGTCATGCTGAGATTGTGTTTTTGCTGGTTGAAGAATGTGTGAAAATGGCTGTTGTTACAAGATCAAGAAAGTAATACAAAACATTAGCTTCAACACCATGGATCTCACGGACAGATATACCTGCTGCCTATCACACACAATCACGGCCGAGTCCCGGGGCCGGGGCCGGGCCGGGCCAGGTCCATGGGATGTATGTCTCGGGGATGAACGAACGCCTCCGAGCGTTCAATCAATCAAATCACCGACTGGTCTAGTCGCCGACATGTTCGGTTCGGGATAAGGACAAGGAACACATGTGACTTGACTTGCAATGGCCTCAAACCCCCTCAGTCAGTCAGTCAGTCAGCTGCACAGACGTACGAGTCACGACCGAGTCTGGAACTTTTACGGCATTGTGCGGGATAACAACGGGAGACCGAGCGGGACGATACATATTCAGGATGAGCATGTTTCCAATCAACCACTATGAAGGATGAGGTCAGGAAACAAAACAAATCCCCCTGAACGGCAGAAGTGGCATAATGTTCCTGGAAGGTGGCTCGTGCTCCTAAAATTTTGCGAGTGTTGCAGCCGCCGACAACCGGCCCCGGATCCGGCCAATGAGGACCCACTCGGCCGGCTATCGGGGTTCTCTCAATGGGCCGGGATGTTGACTCTTTGACGATGAGGTGATCGCTTCAGATTTTGAGGGGAGACACTTTGTTTCAAAATCATCTCACAACACTTTCATTCGTTTGAAGATTTTCATCTTCTCTGGTCTTTTTTTTTCCTTTCTCGAGTCCATTCACTGTCGTATCACGACACTCGTTCTTCACATTGCAACAACATCAACAATCACATCAGCTCATCTCCGATAGCGGATAGCTACCTAGCTTCAAGATGAGCAGCGCCCTCATCACCAAGTCGGCCCTCACGGCAGCCACCCGCGTTGCACCCCGTGTCCCTCTCATGCGCCGTGGCTTCGCCTCCGCCGCTCCCGTAACCGGCACCTCCCGCTCGCACCGCATCGTGATGGTAGGCGGCGGCGCAGCCGGCCTCTCCATCTCCCACCAGCTCCTGCGCACCGGCAAGTTCTCTCCCGACGAAATCGCCGTCATCGACCCGGCTCAGCACCACCACTACCAGCCCGGCTGGACGCTGGTCGGCGGCGGGCTCAAAGACGCCTTGTCCTTGCGCCGCGACGAAGCCTCCCTCATGGACCCCAAGCTCAAGTTCTACAACCAGGCCGTCTCGCAGCTCTCGCCCGAGACCGACTCCGTCACTTTGAGCAACGGCGACAAGATCGGCTACGAGCACCTGATTGTCGTGCCGGGAATCGAAATCACCTACGACAAAATCAAGGGCTTGCCCGAGGCACTCGCGGACCCTAGCGCCCCTGTCTCGACTATCTATGGCGCGCATACCGTTTCCAAGGTCTTCCCGACGATTGAGAAGCTCAAAAAGGGCCAGGCAATCTTCACCCAGCCCGCCGGCGTGATCAAGTGCGCTGGTGCCCCACAAAAAGTGATGTGGATGGCGCTGGACCACTGGAAGAAGGCGGGGCTGTATAACCCTTCTTCTCCCGCGTCGGGCGCCATCCAGATTGCTTTCGCGACGGCTCTGCCCGTCATGTTCGGCGTGCCCAAGTATGCTGCTCGTTTGGAGGAGCTGCGCAAGGAGCGCGGCGTCGAGGGTCTTTTCGGCCACGATCTGGTCGAAGTCAACGGTACCAAGGCGGTGTTCGCCAAGGGCGAGGAGAAAGTTACCAGGGAATTCGACCTCCTCCATGTGGTTCCCAAGATGGGACCCTACGCCTTTGTCAAGAACAGCAGTGTCGCTGACGCGGCGGGGTTCGTCGACGTTCACCAGGCTACCACCCAACACACCAAGTTCAGGAACGTCTGGTCGGCTGGCGATGCCTCCAGCTTGCCTACTTCCAAGACTGCGGCGGCGGTCACTGCGCAGGCGCCTATTCTTGTCGAGAACTTGTTGAGGACGCTGGAGGGCAAGGAGGTCGTGGAGGAGTATGATGGGTATACCTCGTGCCCGCTGGTGACCGAGTACGGCAAGGTCATGTTGGCCGAGTTCAAGTATGCGGGCGTGCCCAAGGAGACGTTTGGTGGATTGCCGGTTGTTGGTGGTGCGCTGGATCAGGGCACGCCGAGGAGGGCGTTTTATCATTTGAAGAAGGATTTCTTTCCTTGGGTGTATTTCAATGCCATGGTTAAGGGCACTTGGGCTGGTCCCAAGGGGTGGAAGTTTTAGATGCGGTGGACGGGGATGGGAATGGGAATGGGAAAGGGAGTTGGGATAGATGGGTGGGCTATGGTAGGAAAAAGGGATAGATTAGTACAGTCATGATACCTCTTGTTTTTGTTGTTTACCTTGGGTGTTTCCATCATGCAAGGCTTAGGTATGGTGGTGTTGGTTTGGTGTTGTGGAGGGGAAGTCAGTGTCATTCAGGGCTCGGGACCGACCCCTGACCGACGGGCCCGTACAAACAACACAGCACTTACCCCGCACAGAACCCTTTGGGAAGGAAGGATGCCCCCATTCACACCAGACTCTGGGAAAGAGCTTGAGAAGAAAGGAATGAGCAGATTGAAGACAGGGAGGCGCAGGTTGTTCAGAATGGAAGGCACAAGCCAGGCATACGAGGAAGCCAAGTACCTGGCTGACAAGCCTGAGCCCCAGGATTCTGGAGGTCCCCTCCTCGGGCATCTTCAATCTCAAGTTCTGCCTCGCGGGATGCCCTCAACAAACCACTGGCACCTTTCTTCTCCTCCATCACCGAGTCCATCACTGCTGTAGATCAAGTCTACAACCACCATTCAACAACCACCACACCATATTCCTCCTCCTTCCCTCTCAGACCAAAAGAGTACTGAGGATCACCATGAACTCTTTGGAGGCCAACGTACACCATGCACCAGCAATTTGTGCATTTAACCTCGCACAAATCTGCGCAAATCGTTGGTGGATGGGGCTTTTAATCATGACCCTTCTACTATTACCGATGACCAACGGAGATTTAAGCGCAAGCTTAAGGTTCAGGTTATGAAAGCTGCAACAAGGTGAGACGGGACGAGCGGAAGATTGCAGGAATGCACGTCATGCTTACAGCGTTACAGCACCTGTAATACAGCGCTTTGGCGGAAGTCAGCACAAACACCTCACCCGACAGACACGACGCTCGATTTTCTTCAACCACGACGACCATGTGGCCATTCACACCGTCCTACCCGACCGTCCACGCAGCCGATATCCAAGACCAACCCTTCGACTACATTATCGTCGGCGGTTAGTCAGTCACCTGCCCTTCTATTCCCCACCCAGAGGTCAACCCCAGCTAACTCGTGTTCCATGCAGGCGGCACAGCAGGCTGCGTCTTAGCCTCGCGTCTCTCCGAATCTCCCAGCGTCTCCGTCCTCCTCCTCGAACGCGGTCAAATACACGACAATTTTCTCTCCCGAATCCCTCTGAATACCAGTCATCCATCATCTCCCAGCGGTGGGATGCGCCGAGTTTGTCCAGAAAGAATGGGAGGACAGGAAAGAGAGATAATATTCTATCTTACAAGCTTGCTATTACCTTTACTTCTTCTTTCCCTTCCCTCTCGGACACTCCTCTTTCTTGTGCCTCTTTGAATCAGCCCTTTGGCAACTCCTGGAACAATACTTCATTCCCCCGCAAACGGGACAAGTCTGATCCAGCTCCCCTCCATCCTTTCTCTTTTCTCTTTTACAGTTCCTGCACACAGCTTTAGGAGGACCACGCGGCGGCGGTGGTGGCGGCGGAGCCTGATTATTCACAGTGGCTATATCCTCCGGCAAGTACGGTCTCTCGACAAATGCACATCCAAACGGGGGGGAGATAGCCACCCTCACCAGACGCCTCTTGATCATCTCCCACACTTTCGACGGGACTCTCTCATTGTTTTCCGGGAGCCGCCCGTTGCCACAGCTGCAAAGGACCGAGGACTCCTCTTCATCAACGTCCATGGGGGTGATCACTCCTGTTTCGCCAGCGCGGTGGAGGTACTCGCATCGTTCGGGGTCATGCTCCCACGTTCGGCAACGCTCGACATAAGCTGGGAGGAGTTCCTTCCACATCTGGATGGCGTCAGGTGTAGTCTGCAAGTAGCAGACAATGGGCTTCGTGTCCAGCTCATTAACAGCTCCCATGCGAGTCTCGGCATCCGCTAGGCTCGCCAGCGTCAAAACATCACCGTCCTTAAACATCTTCTCCAACACATCCATCAGCCCACTCGTCTCCGCCGTCCTCACGAGAACTGCTCCGTCAAGCACCAAGCACCGGTTTGCCATGTCGAGCCTCACACATGACATGTACAAGACCATCTCCACCCTCATTTGCCCTTTGCGGCAGACAGCAAAAGTAATCTGCCTCTTCGCGGCCCCGGCAGAGAGCATAAACATGGCCCTCACCATCTTCTTCCAGTGCAAACAGGCCGACTCGCCAGCGCTCAGCAAGTGTTGCACGGACGCCGGTGCCTGCATGTATCTGTGCTCCCAGTCGGAATAGATGCGGGTGTAGTTGTCGAGCCAGCGCCTGAAGCAGTCCCAGGAGGGTTCGGAGGACTTGCGGATTTTCTCAAGGTCGATAACTGGGAGTTTGTCAATGCAGGGAAGGTAGGGGATGGACCATGAGATTGGCGTCGGCGGGGATGAAGCGGGGAGGGGGAGGGGGAGGACAACGGGATAAATCCATGATGGGGAAGCCGTGGCGATTCCCCGGAAATCCTCTGGGTGGATGACAGGGACGGTCAGCTCGATGAAGTTGTTGGCGGGACTCACGGGGCCGGTAACAAGTTCTGCCTCGGCCACGTCTGAAAGAAGGGGGAAGGAGAAGGTGAAGGTTGATTCCCATGTCCATCCTTCTTGGGTGGGCATGGATATGGACAGAGGAACCGGCTCATCCAACTTCGTGACGGTGGAATTCATGTCACAGAGTCTTGCGGTAGGGGTTCCCTTGAGGGTGATCAGGAATGCACACGGCGATACGGCGCGGCAGCGGGCGGTGTAACCGTTTGCCAGACGAGAGTTCAGTACGAGACACGTGAAGCGAATGCGAGCTGCGAGGGAGGTGATTCTACCTGTGCTGTTGGCGATGCTGCCTGCGATGGTTGTCCTGGCCTGCAGATCCGGAGGAGGCACTGACCTGGGAAACTCATGCAGGGTCGGGATGCCTCTCTGTTTAGGCATGTATTGGGTGATGACGACCTGGTCGTAGTTGTGGAGGGGCGTTTCGTATACCGTCAGTCCGGGTCCAAGACCACCTTCATAATCGGCGGTACTGGGCGTCCGTCGAAACTGGACCTTCACCGTCGACGTCTTACCATCTCGAAGAAGCACCGATGTCGGGACCATAAAGGACACCAACAAGTGGCATTCCCCTTCCAAACCGGGAGGACGCGTGGGGTCAACTATGAAGATGGAACCGGGGCCTCTTACGCGAGTGTTGCTGTTCTGCGGCCATCCATAGCCGACTTGGACCGCCGCGAACCCGTCACAACTTTTGTCATGGCCGCCCCGGCCCGGCTTGGAAATGGCACACTCGACAAAACTCGGCCTTCCGAGTCTCAAATTCTCCATCTCCAACCTGCCCACCTTGGGTAGCTCCTTCCGAGGCACCACCACCGTCACGCACATCACTGGCGGAATGGACTTCCACGTCCGCAACTGCCAAAGCCGCTCCCATCTCGGCACCAAAAAATTCGCAGCGGCGTCGTCGGAAGCCCTCCATCGATTCCATTCAAGCTTGTACACGCCAAACAGGTGCAGCCAAGCCCTCAACTCTGGGGTGTAATCCGCGACGGGTTCACTGTCTCCATGTGGTTGCCTTGGCAGTTCTTGCTCAATTAGGGCGAGCACTGCCTCAATGGTCACGGTCCAGTCGTCCACCTGTACTCTGCTCTTGATGAATTTCAGGAAAGCAGCAAAGCTAGCGGGCGTGTAGAGTTTATGGCTGGACCTTCGCTCAGGGGCGCCGTCGTCGTCTTCGTCGCCTGTAAGGTTCATAATGTTTATCTCGTGGGCGATGATCTCGCCTTGACAGTCGTCCCAGAACATCTTCTGGTACATGTGGTGAAGCAGGCTGGCGAGGTCCTTGTCCTTGAATTGGATGGGGTGCACCGGGAGTGACGTGGATTCGTTCTCGTTGGGAGATGGTGACGGGTTGAAACATGAAGCGCACGCCTAGTGCGCCATGGGCCGCTTCCATCTCAGCCGTTCGTAAGTCTGGTACAGCTTTGGAGCCATATCTGGGGGCAGAGCAGATGCGTACTTTATCCAATTGTGGGTCATGGCGTCCTGCGATGCCCCTGGGTAAGGGGAGGTATTAGTGGAATGTTCTACGCAGACCAGACCGAGGAGGAGGGCGACGGTGGAGAGAGGGCCGCAAAGGAGGTTGTCGGCCTCTTGTTTGTAAGTGCCGTGATACCGGGTGAGCATCTCGGTGTAGATGGTGGCGGCTGCCTTGTTCTCGAGCAGGGGGGAGGTTGCTACAAGCACATTGAGTGCGCCGAGGTCATCGGTGAGGTTGGAGGTGTCGATGACCATGAAGGATAACGGGGCAGGATATGATGAGGTACGGCTGCCGGGCGTGTTGTAATCCTCCCCATCAAGCACCAACGACAGGAAACCATGCCGGCTGCGATACCAGTGGGAGTTTCTACGAATGCCGCATGTATTCGCAAGACCCTGCAAAGAATGCCCAAAGGCAATCGCGTCGCCAACGAACCACCTCATCACCACACCACTCCTCCTACCCGCCGCCGCCCATGCTTTCTGGAAACTCTGGCACCAATGGGCGAACTTGCCCATAGCAAGCGACAAAACCTTTATCTGTGCATCCATTCCCGCGGCGGCCCATAGCTGTGGCTCATCCTCGGTCCTCACATACGCCTCCGCCAACGGAAACCCCAGGAGCGGGTCAAGGCCCCAGTGCATGCTCACATGCCCGTCCGATTCCGGCGTGACGAACATGGGGTTCACCCGCGTGTCCTCTTTTTTGTCTGCGTCGGTCTGGGCGGCGCGAGTATCATGGAAGGAGGAGATACGCCCGAACTTCCAAAACCGCTGATGGATCTCGTTGAGATGGCGCGGCATATCCACATCTGCTGCTGGCGCAGCTGATCGTATCGCTGTGTAGACGAGGCCATTGTCTACTCCCTCATCGGTTTGTATCTCTCGTGTGGCAGCCAGGTTTGCTTGGAACTTTGCTTTGATGCCGTTAACCACGGCTTTGTTGTTTTTGTTTTCGTTGCCGTCGCCGTCGCCGTCGTCGTTGAAGCGAGCCCAGCATTGCCAGATTTCGCGGACGCGCAAGAGGGAGTGCGAGTCACAGAAGCGGAGTCCTCCAAGGCCGTAGATGCTTGCATGCCAGGCTTGGAGGGAGGAGGAGATCTCGTCTGAACTTAGTTTGCGGGCTTGAGAGGCGACGAGGCTGGCGGCGTGGGGGGTGACGTAAAAGTGGTAGTAGATTGGGAAGAGGTCGTGTATGGGAGAGAGAGGGAAGGGGGGTTGGGACATGGAGTCCATGGAGTCCATGTCGATGAGCAGGGTTAGGAGGAGGATGTTACGGGCTGTCAACATAAGTGTGGAGGGACTGGAGGTCAGTTTATGCTTTTCTTTTCATTCAGTTCTGTTGCCATTGCACGGATGTGAGAGGTAAGTAAGGTAGGTAAGTGGTACGCACCTATGATGCTTCGCTCATTGTCACAGCAGGTTATGTCGAGTCGGCGACCTGCTATTCCTCAGTTAGCGAAGTCATGCCACAGATGGATATCCGGATGACTGGACAAGACAGACTTACCATCATGATGGATCGTGAAGAGAATTTTGCGAAGATCTCCGCATCCAAGAAGCAAGATGTTGATTAGGTCTTCTTGTTCTTGGTTGTTGTCATTGTCGGTGGCTTTTTGGCTCTTTTCATTCTCTTTTCCTTTTTTCTCCTCTTTTTTCTCTTCCCTTTCGTTCTCGTCTTCTTCTTTTCCCTCTTCTTCTTCCTCCTCTCCGTCTTGTTCCATTCCTTTTAGCTCCCCTGCTTCATTTGCCTGTCCTTCCTTCTCATCTTCCCCCTCATGGCGGGCACGGGAGCGAGTGGGAACACGAAATGAAGGGGGAATATCCTGCGTCAAGCACACGGCTGGCGTGTCGCCCATGGGGTAGCTGTAGCGCAGGACGCCGGTGCCCACTGGCGTTAACATGGTTGGTGTTGTTGTTGTTGTTGTTGTTGCCTTATGATGTGAAGTTGATGTTCGGCTATCGGCTTCCAGAACGGCTTGCTAAGGAGATGCTGTGAGTTCTCTCCGAGTGTCGTCCGCAGCGAATCGCCTGTCTGGGCACAAAAGTTGAGGAACAGGACGACCAAGATGAGGGTTATAAATACTAACTGTGATGCTTCTTCAAGAATCTGAGCTGTTCTGGATTTGGCCATTGGAACCACAGGTAATGTCCTTCATCATTCCTGTTCCTTCTACTTTTCGCCCCTTTTGTTTGTCATTGTCGCCCACTGGGCATTGTCACGAACCGGGACTCTGGCGACATTGCTGGACCTAGAAAGGGATCATGCATAGATGGTAAAGAGGCTGCTTCTTGGGACCAGAACAGTCTTCGAGTGTGGATTGTTCCTTTCAGGAGAGGAAGATGCACGCATCACATGGGTTCATCCAGTCGGGGTCAGTACCAGACAATGTTCTCTACTCAACTGTTCTTCTGACATCAAGCACCCTCCTTCATGCAATTTTCGATGCTGATATACCTTGAGCAAACCCCTGATGCAAGCACATCAACAATGGAGTTCGGTTGGAAGTACAAGTCAGTGGGTCAAGCAATTTGCAGGACGACAGGACCATCGTCGAAGATGGGGCATGTTCGCGCAAAGTCGAAGGAATCGAACCGGGGTTAACTACAACGCTCGCTTTTTGACGGACATCAATTCGTTGTCCCATGAGCAGGATGACATGAAGAGAACGTCGACCGATAAACAGCAACCGAGGCAACAGAGGTTTGCGTCCGGCTTCTCTGTCGACCATTTGTGCAGTCAGCCATGGGGTATTCCTCCATCGTACTATGGAGGGTACCTGTCACAGAAAAGAAGACTTGAGACTAGTGTGGATTGACTTGATTGGAGAAGATGATAAAGATGAGGAGAAAACTGGAACCTCCACAGGAAAACTGCCCTGAATCCTCCTTCCTGTCAGGCCTGTCCAGGTCACTGACTTCCTCATCTGGATCTACAGCTTCCTCGCAAATCCAGCCTTCCTTCCCCAGCTTCAGTAGATCCTTTCCATCTTATATAGATAATACCTTCCTTCCAAAACAGAAGCGGGGTAAGTGCAATCTTCAGAGAGGGGTTGGTTCTGACAGGCACTGACTGGACCCAGATGGGTTGGTCCTGACAGTACCCGTTGAGCTACAGCAAGTACAGTCTGAGGTTTGATCCTAGAGATGGAAACTCATGCAGCTGGTACCGCGCCAAATCTTCGTGCCGACCCCTTGTTAGGTCCTCAGCCACGTGAGACCAGTGCATTCGTCCCCCGCCTTCTTCTTCGACTTTCGGGTATTTAGGTTCAGGACCGGGCACCTCCTTGGGATTTTCCCCTTTCTTCCTTAGACCAATCAATCCATCAATTTCTCCTATTGGTTTCAACCACTCTTACACACCCTTTACCAAGCCACACTTCCGGTGTCCTATGATCCTTCATCCGAAGCTCACGGGGTCACATTGAAGTGGCTGTTATGACAAATGAAAAAACAACCCCGCTCTACCCTCGAAGCTGACAGGCGATTCCTGATCCTGAAGCATCATATATCACAACCAGATCACAACGCGATTCAAAAACTGCCTTTCCTCCAGGCTAAACCGTTGTTCCTTTCAGCATCAACCATCTTTGCCAATGGAGTCGTTCCGGCCTTCGGGCGCCTCCGCCCATCGGCCTCTCCAAGTCAACGAAATCCGTATCCTCACGCTCCATCCAGCTTCATTTGACGATCCTGTCTTTTGCACTCTCGACCACGTCGTGCTTGATGGTCCGCGAGACGATTATGTTGCAATCTCATACGCTTGGGGTGACCCAACCCAGACCGAAGATATCCATCTCAATGGACATGCCTACCCCGTCACTCTCAACCTGCGATCGGCTCTGTCCTACCTTCGGCAAGAAGATGAGCCCCGCCGTCTGTGGATCGACAGCATTTGCATCAACCAGCAAGATCTGGTCGAGCGCAGCACCCAAGTTGCTCGCATGCGGGATATCTTTGCTTTCGCTGCTGAGGTGCATATTTGGCTCGGAGATTACGGACCGAAGTACACCAAAGAAGAGTGGCACCAGGCGTTGCACGACATGGTATATAATCAACCGATCCGTGGCCGGACAGATGAAGAGGTTTTCATTGCGATCAACGAGCAGGGTTTAACCCGCTTTTTAAGGCAATATTCCATGATCTGTTCGATTCTCGGGAGATCATGGTTCCAGCGGGTGTGGGTCGTTCAAGAAATAGCTGTCAGACACCGGCAGGATGGTGACGGCAAGCTCAAATTCTTTCTAGGGCACCTGAGTTTCTCTTGGGCTGTCTTGGACCACTCGGGCTTTGGAAATGGCCAGTTTCTCAACCCGTTCCCCAACTTACTTGACATGGACGGGCACCAGCCAATACGTTCTGTGTGGGTACGAATGGCTGAGAAAAACAATTTCAATGAAATCAGGAGGGGTTGGTATCTCAAAATTCAGGGGGAACAGTTGACCAAGCACCAGAGCGTTATGCATACCTCGCAGCATTTGGCTGCTTTGCTATCAATGTTCAGCCTTTTCAAGGCTACAGACCCGAGAGATCGGATATTTTCCTTTTTGGGACTTCTTGCCGACCCAGAAACGGTCCCATCTGAGCTGGCGCCTGACTATTCTCAGCCAGCGGATCAAGTATTTCAAGCCTACACCGTCTGGATCTTGGAAAACTCACCATGTGTCGATCTGCTCTCACTCGGCTCTGGACACCGCGCAGGGCGAAAATGCCCATCATGGGTTCCAGACTTCCAAACCCCAACTCAATCATTCCATATGCTTCCCATTGACCCCGATTGTCCGAAACCTGTCTTGGTTTTGCAGGGAAGCCAAATATTGGAGGTTGACGCCTTGAAGATTGCAACCGTTCAGGAGGTTGGAAAGCGGTGCGAGGTATTGTCGCAGTGCACGGGCGAAATAGATGACGTGTGGGAAGCTTACAGGCGGTATATCGTGGAGTGTGAGGACTGGATCAATCACAGTAAAGCAACATCGGAAACGTTGTCTTCGCGGATCAAGTTACGAAGCTATTTCGCACAGAGCTTCAGGGCCAAGATAAAGGGCACTAGTTGGTTTCCCGTGCCCGTTACTCCTTCAAAGATACGCGTACCGCCGGGGATCACCTGCGAACAGCTCTACAACGAGTCGGTTTCACAAGATGCAGACAGGGAACACCTGCATCGATGCGAGGTGTTTGGCATGCCTACGGATATATTTTGGGGTTATTCATTCGCTGACTTTATCGCGAATGAGTTCGATGGTTTTACGCCATTCATTTGTGACAACGGCGAGCTGGAGTTTTGTAAGAACAAGTCGGATGTTCCAAAACCCGGAGATGTCCTTTGTTTGTTAAGGGGCTCAAGCAAGCAGTACATTCTGCGACGCGCCGACGCTTCATCACTGGGGGAGTGGGTTATTCTTGGAACAACGTATAATGACGCCGAGTTCAGCCGCGCCATGGGAGAAAGGCTCGACGGGAGCGATGTCAATGATCAAGACGAGGATGAAGATGATGAGGATGAACATGATGAGACTGATGACGATGATGGGACCGATGATGAGGCTAATGATGAGACTGAAGAAGATGAAGAAGGTGAAGAAGGTGAAGAAGGTGAAGAAGGTGAAGAAGGTGAAGATGATGAAGAAGATGAAGATGATGAAGATGATGAACTTGATGATGAGACTGATGAGGATCATGGGACCGATGATGAGACTGATGATGACGATGACAACAATGAGAGGGAGGAGGCAAGTTCGGGGGATAGAACTGAAGCTCTTGATGAGGAGGAGGCTTCGGATCACACTGGGACTGAAGAAGCAGAGAAAGAAGATTCGGACACCACGGACGGTAATGACGACGAAGGCAACGAGGATGGATATCCTGAAAAATTGGAATATTTTATGAGGGCGTATGATCAGATGCGAGAGGACGTGAAGATGGTATGGACAAAGGACCCGGAGAAAATCTTCAAGGCACGCATTTGTTGATCCCACTGGGCTCGATATCCATTGTATTCAAGCCTGAGCTACCACTCTTAGTTACAGCAACTATTAGAGAAACAATCTCGCCGTTCGTAACTCCGTTTCAAAAGTACCGAAGCGGGAATATAAAGAGGTTGTAAAGCCTTTGTAAGTGGTTTCAGCAAAGGTACCTTAGGTTTAGTCTCACACAGCCCTTGCGTGTTCTTTTAGGACCTGCGAGGTCCAATTCCTTTAACGGTGCAAATGAACCGTTTTTGCCAAGACTTTTCTCTACCTGCAGTACTTATTACAACGTCAAAAGAGTTGCAAAAGCTGGCAGGATTCACGCACTACGTACACTAGACTACACTTACTATAGCCAACGGGTAAGCGTCTCCCACCATCCTTTTCGGCATTCGGGGTATTTAGCGGATAATTGACACCCTCTTCTCTTCCCATTAATTTCCCCTCATTGCTTTCACAACACAGCAGTCACGCTTCGTCAGACGTCAAGCAACTGGACCTCTCCGCATACCGAATTTCCATCCCCAGTCCCCATCTCTTATATCAAGAGATGGACATCGCGACTTGGCTTCGTAGTATTGAGGCAAGTAGCAACACTAACTGGCAACCCGTATCTAACGAACGAAAGAGTCATCATCCCCCAACCCCACCGACGATGGACGACGACGACGAGATCCCGCGGCCTCCTTCGCCTAGAAAGAGGCGCCGCTACATGACACCGGGAGCCCACGCCCACCCTCCAGAGGTCGGACCGCTTCTTCGCTTGTGTCCGACGCGCCAAACCTTGGCTTAGGCAGCATAAGCGGGAGCTCGCGCTCGCCCACCAAGAGCTCATCCACGCGCTCCCCACAGAAGGCTTGGGACAGGCTAGAGATCTTCGAGGGCCTAGCTCGACGGAATCTCAGCCTCCTTGAACTCGACTTGCCTAGCCCGCTTGTCGACCTCCTGGAGGTTGTTGAGCCCCTCACTTCTGGAATTGGCGTGATCAGCCCATCTGCCAAGGTGAGTGGTGCTCCAATTAGCAATCCACTCCTCTATATACTAACATGTAATGTGTACAGGATGCTATTACAAGCCACCCTCGGCCAATCATCAGCATCGGCATCGACGACTCCAAGTATTCGGCCCGTCGAGATACATACGGCCCAACCCCGTCCACGGAACACGTGTTAAATATCCTTGAAGCAGCCGCCAACTGCGAGCAGAACTCGCACCACGAGAGCACGTGGAATACCGAAGTACACCAGCGCGTCCTCGAGACAGCGCTACGTTTCCGCTCGTCCAACCAGCCAAAAAGCAACCTCTTTGCACAACCCGTGAACTTCACCGCATGCACAACTGCCGGGATTGGCATCGGGAAACCCCCCTTAGCACCATTCCAAAAGATTGACTTTTGTCTGTACATCGACCCGGCCAAAGTTGGAGGCCCAGAGGGCGAGGACTACATCAAGACGATTGACGCTGTTCGCAAATCGATTCCGGACCATTATCAGTCCATCAACCACACCGATCATTTCCCCCCCCGCCGCAACCCTATAACCGTCAGCATCGAAACTAAGAGGTCGGGCGATAACTGGGATGAAGCGGGACTGCGGATAGCCGTGTGGCAAGCTGCGCAGTGGAACTTTCTGCGTTGGATGGCGCAGGGCGATACGGACGGCGATAGTAGTAGTAGTAGTAGGGCTGTGGGCGACATGCGGCACGAAACGCGGAATGATCTCGGTCTCGAGTTCCTTCCCGGCATTGTTATCATGGGTCATGAATGGTTTCTGACAGCAACTACGAACGATGGCAAGAGTACTGTAAGTCCAAATCGACATTGCTTTGGTCTACTCCCTCCCTCCCTCCGTCCTTCCTTCGTTATAGCGTCGTATGATAGAAGAGATAGGTACTAACACGACATGGTCTATCAGACTTTTTGGAGTCGAGTACAAATCGGTTCGACAGAGTCGGCGCTCGGAGTGTACAAAATCATATGCGTGGTTCAGTACCTAGCCCAGTGGTCGCGAGACGTGTACTGGCCATGGTTTCGGCAGACGATCCTTAAGAGTAACCCTACCCGCACGCACCCTAAAACTGTCAGACGGCCAGGGGATATACACGTGCACGGTCACGGGATTGGGAGCAGATCAGCTGCGGGATTTATATAGATGCTAGATATCGAGCCGGGTGCGGATTAGCACTACAATACACACTCAATACAGCGGGTATCGCGTGGACGCTGTGGGTTCGGGCTACTGTCGCGGAAGTCCTTGGTTTCTGGCCCGCCATGAGGTGACAGAGAATGGAGAATTCCGAGTTTTAAAACACAAAGGCAACACAGGCAGGGGATGGAGAATAATCGTGAGGAGAGGATGATGGGGGTTTGGATGTTGTTGAAGTTTGAGTTGAGTGTGCGGAGAAATTGCAAAGACAACGAAGAAAGAAATTGGCGGTTGAACGTGCAGCTTCAGATGGCCCCCTATCTTTGTGTCGTGGTGAACCCGTTCAGAGCTGTTAGGGTCTTAGCCCAGTTGGCGATCACGTCTTGCATGAGATGATAAAACCACCCAGGCGAGGAAGGAAGCATGCAGTGCAGTTGTCAAATTTTCCCGTCTGCATGCCCGCTGCAGTGAATACCTGCGCGCCTTCCCATCCAGAACATTGGTGATCGTTTTCACGACGAATCAAAATGAAAAGTGGAATGAAGAGTTGGACGAACTCTCCCATGCGGGGCAGGAACGTTGAGGCAATTTTTGGATGGTCCTTCCAATGGCCGGGCTGCTATACTTCCATGCCAACTGCCCTGAAGTTTCCCTTCTCAGACTGACTCTGCCGTCCGTCTTCCAGATTTTTGAGATTCCACTTTTGCTTCCACTGACAGCTCAGTTCACAGAGGCGAGCCCGTCACCTTCAATCAACCGCCAACCGACCGTCAACCTGAACCATCGTGACAGCAAACAGCAGCAGGGTCGGAGATGAGACGACAAACGGAATCGAGCAAAACGGCGAGACGTTCAGACTGTTGGGAATGATGTGGCGTCTCTGGGTCTGGGAGATGGGATCATGATCCGACATTTTCCATGTGCCAAGTTTGCTGTTGGATGCTGATGGTAGCATCAAATCTTATCAGATCATCAGATATTGTGCCGCAGGGTGCTCCCAGAAAAGGCTAAAGACGTGCCCATTGCCGAACCATTGGACGAGTTTCCCCACAACGGAGTGCACCTCGGGTCGGACCAAACAAGCCAGTACGGATGGAGATGAGTCAAATTTTTATCCCACTGTGTGTGAGGGCTGAGGAGACTGGAGAGTCGATGGTCCAGGGGGGTGCATTTGACAGAGGGCGAGAGAGATATATTCAGCTCTGCCGATCTACTCTCGTCTCTTCACTCACAAGATTCAGCATGGCGGACTGGTGACCTGGAGGTGAGTAGACAATCGACACTAACGGCATTCAGAGTTTGTCGAGACTTCATACTGAGTTCAACTCGGGCCAACTATCACTGACAGACCTGAAACATGCGAAAAGGCAGATCTCCAAAGAACCGAAACGGACAATGAACGTTGACTTGGAGAAAAAAAAAACAAAAGGCGGACCGCACAA
This sequence comes from Copromyces sp. CBS 386.78, assembly GCA_030685235.1. Taxonomy (NCBI): domain Eukaryota; kingdom Fungi; phylum Ascomycota; class Sordariomycetes; order Sordariales; family Sordariaceae; genus Copromyces; species Copromyces sp. CBS 386.78. The sequence continues at coordinate 35,265 of MU839216.1, forward strand.
TGCAACCCCGCTCCACCATGGTCCGATCTGATAAACATTTTTTTTTCTCTCACCTGCCCATTTTCCTCCCCATCCGGCGTCGTGCCAGCCCTTCTCTTTAATTCAACCGCCCAACCCATGTCTGCTGTTCGAGACGGACTCGGGCCATGAGTGGTCGATAAAAACATGGATCAAATCCCACACGGATCCATCTTATCTGATCCGAAGATAACGCCGATGCCGCACTGACCCATCCCTGGACCGAACTTGGCGCACCCACTTTGGCAAGGTAGAAAAACGGGCAAGAAGCGGGTCTTGGCAGCAATTGGCCAACCATATGCTGGAATGAGGTGAACAAGTTTCCAACCCCTCCAATTGTGGTCGCTACGCTACCTAAACAACCCCACCATTCTCCATCCAAAACCATCAACCCGCCCCCAGCAGGATTGTACCGTCGCACACTGTCAACCCGCACCGACTGCTGCCATCCATCGATCGAGAAGCGACGAGTCCCATCACGATACGAAGATGCCGCCGTCCTGGGCTAACACCATGTCCCCGAAACTAAACTGCCAGGCACCACGACGGGAAGGTGGGAAACGGGAAAACGCCCATTGACGGGAAGAAACTGAAAGGTCAAGCTGCCGTCTTCGAGTCCCCGCAGTCCAACGTCGGCATCATGCCATGGATTGCACCACAACGCGGATGGAGCTCCCGCACCCCGGCCAGCATGACCCGGTAAACACCACCAGCGGCAGCGCGTCTCTTGGAGTTGGGCCAGCTTTGCCCGTCCCCTACTAGCAGCAGCAGCAGCAGTGTACGGCTTCGGTTCGTCCCCGACGCCAACAAGGCACAGAGCGGTACACTAGAGAAGCGCAACATGGGATACTGTAGTGGGAATGGTGACACACTGGGTCAAGAAGAGCGGGCCAGCCGAGAAATAAACCACGAGCGAAATGGAGTCAATTCTAATACACGGTATGTTACCTTTGAGCTACCCTCCTTGCTTCCAATTGCCTCCCCTGGTCAACGATCAACAAGCCTCTTCTCTATCAAAAACGGCCGCCTCTGCCACCTTTCCCACTCCCTCTTCCCTTTTTCCCTTCCTTCCTCTCTGATATACCGCCTCCATCATCCAACGCAATTCTCCCGGTGTTACTCGACCTACTCTCTTCCTTCTCGTCACCATCCGCTACCACTGGGTTTTTGAACACCACCTCTTCCCGCTTTTCAACTCTACAAATTGCGTCAATACTTTTGACGAACCAACGTGGGCAACACCGTCCCTGACACCTGCATGTGCAGTTGGAGTTAACCCGTGGATCCATTGCAGCCAGCCAGTTACACAGACGTTTATACGCCCAATAAACATAATTCCCCGCAGCCAGCTACACCGGGAACGCCCAAGCTCCACCGTTACTCAGCCGCCATCATCCCGTCATCCCGTCCTCCATACATAATAGAACCACGCACCCGGAGCCAACAGATTTGAAAAGAAAAAAAATGTCGCCTCACTGCTGTAGCAACATCATGGATGACTCCTCCTCCGTCTCGTCCAGCACCTACACCTCGGAGCCCGTGGTCAATGGCGTGAGCAACGCTTCTGCTGCTGCCGCCAGCCAATACAAGAACTTCTCCAAGAGCCGTCACTTGAGGCCTACCCCCTCGGATGAGATCCACGACCTCGTCTGCGTTGGCTTCGGCCCCGCCAGCATTTCGGTCGCCATTGCTACGCACGACGCCATCGAGGCCGGCAAGCTTTCCGACTCGCCCAAGGTTCTCTTCCTCGAGAAGCAGGCTGACTTTGCCTGGCACGCCGGCATGCTCCTTCCCGGAGCCAAGATGCAGATCTCCTTCATCAAGGACCTCGCCTCTCTGCGCGATCCCCGCTCCCACTTCACCTTCCTCAACTACCTTCACCAGAACGAGCGCCTGGTCGATTTCATCAACCTCAGCACCTTTACCCCTGCGAGAATCGAGTTCGAGGATTACCTTCGCTGGTGCGCGCGTCATTTCGATGACGTGGTAAGATACCAGACTGAGGTTGTTGCTGTTGAGCCTGTTCAGTCCTCCGGGCCTAACAAGCTCTTCACTATCACCTCGCGCAATATCGTTACTGGCGACATCACCACGTACCAGGCTCGCAACGTCTTGCTTGCTCTCGGCGGCCAGGCTTCCATTCCCAAGTCTCTTCCCCAGAACCATCCCCGTGTTATCCACTCGAGCCAGTACGCCAGCGTGGTTCCCAAGCTCCTTAGCGACCAGTCCGCTCCCGTGCGCGTGGCTGTTCTCGGCGCTGGCCAGTCGGCGGCTGAGATCTTCAGCAACGTTCAGAACCTTTACCCCAACTCCAAGACTTTTTTGATTATGCGCTCCGAGTTCATGAAGCCTTCTGATGATTCGCCCTTGTACGTATTTTTTGTCTTTTTTTTTTTTTTTTTTTCAAGTACACAACTAACAATTTTGTACTAGCGTCAACTCCATCTTCAACCCCGATTTCATTGATACCATCCACTCCCGCCCATCGGCCTACCGCTCGCACTTCCTCGCCGACGCCAAGGCCACCAACTACGGTGTCGTCCGCCTCGAGCTCATTGAGCACCTCTACGAGATCATGTACCACCAGCGCCGCGTGCTCGGCACCGACGAGACGCAGTGGCCCCACCGTATCATGGCCGCGCGCAAGATCGTCTCGGTTTCCGACAAGGGTGACAAGCTCAAGATCAAGGTCGGCCGCTACTTCTACGGCGAAGACGAGACTGCCACCGACGGACCCATTGTGGATGAGGAAACGCTTGATGTCGACGTGATCATCTGCGCTACTGGCTACCAGCGCACGGCGCACGTGGATATGCTTAAGCCCACGTGGCCGCTGTTGCCCGAGGCTGATGCGGCGCTGGTCGCTGAGACTGTCAAGGGGTCTAAGGACAGGTGGTTCGTTGAGGGCGAGGAGAAGAGCTTGAGGGTGATTGAGGCGAACCGCGATTACTCGGTCAAGTTTGGAGAGGGCAAGGTTGCACAGGGCAGCGGCATCTGGTTGCAGGGGTGCTGTGAGGGAACTCATGGTGTAAGTTTTCCCACCGATCGAATGATGAGGGATTTGGGAGACCGTGATGCTAACAAGTGATAACAGTTGTCTGATACCCTTCTTTCGGTTCTGTCTACACGGTCTGGCGAGATCGTCAAGTCGATTTTCGGTGCTTAAATAGGGGAGCATAGCGGATGATACCATGTTGTGCTTGTGTCACAGCGAGAGCGATTTTTTTTATTTTTTTTTACATGATTGTCTGTCTGTCTGAATATCTGGAACGGAAAAATACCTTTTGGTGGTGGGATTTATATCGTTTTTCGGCAGGAAAAATATCCTCATGGCACTCTACTTCTTTGTTGCCTTCTGGGTACATAATTTTCTGTTTTCATGGGTGTTTTTTGACATAGCTTCAGTTTGCTTGTCTTGTCTGGTTTTTGCAGTTTGAATGCATGCATGCAAAAATAGCATTGGATATACCTTTTTTGGAGACACACATTTGGTCAATTGGTTTTTCTGGTCTTGCAACAACATTGTTATCACCCAATTTGCAGGGTGGTGGTGTTTCAACACCTCGCGGGATTTTCACGTGCGTGAGCGCGATTATCAGATCATCGGATGGAAAAAATTGCGGGAATTGATTGGAACGGCGGGGGGTTGGCCGATGATCGGATCAGATAAACAAAATCCCCGACACCCGGGGTTCGGAGAGTTTGGACGGTGGATCTGATAAAACACGCGGCGGACGGGACGAAAACGGTGTCAAGCCGAATTCGAGGTCGACGGTGGGCGGACGGTGAGTGGTGGTGGGTACATAAAACGGAGGCCGTGATGGTTTGCAATGGCCAATGGCTCAGCTCCAGAGAATGGAAGATGGGGGGCCCACCTCACCATCGCCATTTAACCACCCCGGCCGGGCTGTCGTCGTTAATGACGCAAACGAGACAAGCGGGCGATACAGCGGCAACGAGGGCGTTTGGTGGGTGTGATTGAGATGGGAGATGCACGGTGGCTTGATTTTGAGAGGGAAGACTGCTCGTCGGTCTAAAGTTTCCGGACGAACTACTAAGTTACCTATTATCATCAAAATTGACGGCGTGGAAAATTCCGAGTGAGGAAGACAAGCAAGAAACGCCCAGCTGGAAAGAAAAAGTAAAATCAGCAAGCGCGGGAGGAATGGAAACATGGTAGGTACGCCCCCACTGTAACCTCAGGTTCGGTTATTACACCATCCATCTCGTTAGTGTTCGATGAAGGAACGTCCCGTTGTATGGAACTGTTACAGGCGGCCGGTGTGATTGAGAATTTGAAAGAGTTTGCATATCGATCTATTTTCGACATGACTGAATGTGACGACTTCAAAGACCGGCATAACCGCGAAAAAATAAATAAGGGTATCGGTACCTTGCATATCACGATCAAGGTAAAGCTTTCTGGATCTTCTTCCAAGAAAAGACCTGCATCGACCGGCGGCCGGAGTTGACCCCTCTTCATTTTGGATGCCGAACCAGGCCCGGCCCGGACCCGGGGCCGGAGAAAACATGGGACAGCAGCTGTGTGCATACCTACGGAAGGAACATATGCGGATGTGTTTCGGAGAGGAAGACGCAATTTCCGGTAACCGGCAAACAAGGGAGGACCGAGGCCTGTATATAGTTGCATCGCAACTTCCAAGTTTCGAGCGATGCAGCCCCACTGAGATTTCTTATCGAGCTTATCGCCGCCAAAGGATGCCGCCATCCAACATCACGTCGTCGGGTCTTCCATCTCTTTTGCAACAAACATGGTGACTCCGACGTCGTCCACCACAGATACCACGGATCTACACCCCGCCGTCCGCTTGACACTCTTTCGAGTTCAGTGGTAGTGTACACATCACCTCAAACTGCAACGTTGAACGATCATGTCGTCGGCCGCTGACCAATGATTCTTGACAGAAATCAAATCATTCACCATCAACTGGTAATAAAACTGCCTTGATTCCAAGCACCACCAATCACCAAAGCGAATGGGATTGACGCCTTGGGGACTTGAGTTGACGTTTTGGGAATATCAGTCTACATATCATCAACTGTCACCAACTGTACTCAGGACGCCTGATTGCCCGCTCATTGGACGGTCTTACCACATCATATCACTATCACTTACAGCGCTCCGGTTGTCCCACTACACCCGCTGCACGACCGCTACAAACGACCGTTATCGGGGATAATAACAGCAGGCCACCGTGCTGAATAGCCTCATTACCAATAGCACGTCACATCAACAACAAACGGCCTAAAGAGGCCATCACCACACAATGGCAACTGTCGACCAAGACCCAGATATTGCCCTTTCCATCGCCAACCACCCGCCAACAAGACTCCCAGGTCCCAGTCTCCTTCATCATCTCATACAACACGGCTCCGAAACAAGAGGCAATCATGTGCCCGCCATTGACTATCTCGCCCCTGATGGCTCCCGGATCTCATTGTCATACAAAGAGCTGCATCGAACATCTGATGCCTTGGCAGCCAGGATATCGTCCCTCGCCGGGCCGCCAACAGACGACAACACTCAACTGATCGTTCCGGTCCTCATCCCTCAATGTCCAGATTTGTACATTACCCAGTTGGCAATCCTGAAAGCCGGAGGAGCTTTTTGCCCGCTTAACCTCGACATTCCCCTGGAAAGAGCAAAGTTCATTCTCAATCAAGTCTCGGCTGCCTTGGTCATCACCACTCCGGAACTGGCCGAGAAGGTACCGGAAAACGAGACGGGGAAGCAGCTTCTCATACTCACAAAAGACGTCTTCACATCCACAGAGACGGTCCAACATAGGCGACCAACGCCAAACAACCTAGCCTATGTCATGTACACGTCCGGCTCGACAGGAACTCCCAAAGGTGTACCCATCACCCATGACGCTGCCACTCAGTCTCTGCTAGCCCATGACCGACACATTCCCGAGTTCTCGCGGTTCCTTCAGTTTGCTGCACCAACTTTCGATGTCTCGGTGTTTGAGATATTCTTCCCGCTGTTCAGGGGAAAGACACTCGTGAGCTGTAACAGGTCGGCCATGCTCAATGATTTGCCTGGGGTCATCAACGAGCTGGATATCGACGCGTGCGAGCTCACGCCATCGGTTGCTGGGAGTTTGTTGCGCAAGAGGGAGCATGCGCCCGGTTTGAAGCTGCTCCTAACCATCGGCGAGATGCTGACGCAGCCTGTCGTCCGCGAATTTGGTGGCCATGGTAACAAGGAGAGTATCCTCTGGGGCATGTACGGCCCAACCGAAGCAGCTATCCACTGCACTGTTCAGCCCGCCTTTTCTGCCGAGTCCGTCCCCGGCCTAATAGGCTTCTCCTTGGACACTGTCTCCTCGTTTATCATTGCTATACCAGAAGAGGGAGACGATGATGCCTCAGAAATCAAGGTCGTTCCCATAGGCGAGGTTGGCGAGCTCGCCATCGGCGGCCATCAACTAGCACCATGCTACCTCAACCGTCCAGAAGTCACAGCCGAAGCCTTCGTTTCCCACCCGGTCTACGGTCTGCTCTACCGCACAAAGGACAAAGCCCGCATGCTTCCCGATGGCACCATGCAATGTATGGGTAGAATCGGCGACGGCCAAGTCAAACTCCGCGGTCAGCGCATCGAGCTTGGAGAAATCGAACATGCTGCATTGCGTGCTCCAGGATGCCACTCCGCGTTCGCAGCGGTGATCAAGGGAATCCTCGTCCTCTTTTGCGCCGTCGACTCTGTCGATTCCATGTCCACTACCAAGATCGAGGAGTCCTGCAAAGCCTGGCTACCCGGGTTCATGGTCCCCGGCGACATTATCGTCATGAAGGAGTTCCCTCGCTTGGCATCAGGCAAAGTGGACAGAAAAGGACTGGTGGCTGAGTATGAATCCATGCAGGCTAGTGGACAGCCCAAAGAAAAAGAGTTCAGGGATGAGAAGGAGAGGCAGATTTATGTGCTGGTGCGGAATATCTTGGGAGTTGTCGTACACCCTACCCAGAGCTTGATGCATGCGGGTATGGATTCGTTGAGTGCTATTAAGCTTGCCAGCACATTGAGAAAGGCGATGGGGTTGGCGATTGGTGCAAATGAGATTCTGGGAGCTAGGACGATAAGAGCGCTGAGGGAGGTGGTTAGGGATCTTCAGGCTGAGAGCACAAACGACAGGGAGAACGATGGAGAGGAGATGAGGACGTATCAGCCGGCTGAGATTGTGGCCAACAACAAATTGCTGCTGGATGGACGGCTAGAGGATATCGAGGCTGTGCTGCCTTGTACGCCACTCCAAACTGCAATGTTGTCCGAAACGACTGCCAACCCGAGAGCATACTGCAATTGGTTGAAGCTCAAGTTTCCCGAGGGTTGCACCGAGATGGATGTCCGGTCGTGGTTTCTTCAGTTGGCGGAGTCGAATGAGGCCCTGAGGACTGGTTTCGTTCACCATGGCGGCCAATTCCTGCAGGTCATCTTCAAGTCCCTCGACGACTCCCTGATTTCAGTGGCCGGCGATGTTACGGACGAGTTTTCTTTCGTTGGCGATGGAGATTTCCTCCGCCCTTTCCGGATATTTCTCTCATCATCCCCAGGAACATCGCCCATCACAGCACTCCTCCAGATTCACCATGCCATCTACGACGGCTGGTCAACAGACCTCCTCGTCTCCGACCTTCACTCCTTGATGGACGATGCCACCCCAAATTCCCGCCCAGCCTTCCGAGCCGTCACGGAATACTACCACTCCGCCGCCTACCGCCGCGCTTGCAACTCGGCCCGCGAGTTCTGGGCTCAACACCTTGCTGATTTCCAGCCTCCTTCCATTCCGGAACTGCGACCCGACATGGCTCTCTCTTCCATGGTTCAGTCCCACTCCGTCCATCTTCCCTCTCTTTATCCCCATCATGTCAAGTCTGTCCTTCGCGAACTGGATTGTACGCCACAAGTCCTCTTCCAAGCTGCATTAGCTTGGCTATGGGGTGTTTATGTTGGAAGTCAAGACGTGGTCATCGGCACTGTAACATCGGGCAGAACCATTCCAGTGCCAGGCATCGAGGAAATTTTCGGACCTTGCATTGCTACGGTGCCGCTGAGGACGGATCTGGCAGGTGTAAGGACGGTGAGGGATCTACTAGCAAGTGTTCAGACGGTGGGTAGGGAGGTGGTGAGACATGGCGTTTTGCCACTAAAGGAGATCAAGAGGGTTGCAGGGATCAAGGCTGGACAGAGTCCTTTCGAGGTACTTTTTGTGTACCAGGAGACACTCGACAACTTGACTGGAAGGGATGCGGATACAGGCGGAAAGGAAAAGGTTGTGGAGCTGGAACAAGGACGGGACTGGCTCGAGACGAAACTTCTCGTCGAAGTCGAGCCTCAACAGGATGGGTACCATCTGGCGCTCACGTACCACACTGATGCGTTTACGGAGGCGCAAATGGCCGTCTTGGGGGAGCAGTTGAGCGTTCTTGTTCAGGCTATGCTCGACAGCTTCGACACGGAAGTATCTTCTCTCAAGAGGGTCTTCCCAAGGAACTTGTTGTCAGTCTACAACGAACGGCCAAAGACGCTTGAAGGCGTGCCGGATTTGGCAAAGGCTGTTGAGGCGGCTGTTGAGAGAAACCCTGATCAGGAGGCACTTTGCTTTGCTGAACGGATTTGGGAAGATGGTACCGTGGAAGCGAAGAGCGCAAGCTATCGGGAGCTGAATGCCATGGCCAACAAAATTGCCTGGTTGCTGAAAAGTCAAGGGGTGAAGGAGGGAGACATGGTGGCGATTGTTATGGAGAAGTCGGTGCTTCTTTATGCGGGGATACTGGCTATTCTTAAGGCTGAGTGCGCGTATCTGCCTTTGCTGCCCAGTACGCCGGTGGAAAGGGTCAAAACCGTCTTTGGGCAGGCTGGTGTTGGGCATTGTCTGGTTGATTCCGATTCCAAGGTGGAGCTCAAGGAGATTGGACAGGTAGAGTTCGTTGACCTCGAGGCTGCTGAGCTGGACGGTTTCTCCGACGAAAACTTGGACACTCCAGTTGATCCCTCCCGCATCGCATACATCATCTACACCTCTGGCTCCACCGGCGTACCCAAAGGCGTCTGCGTCACTCAACTCAACATCGTCAGCAACTTGGATGTCTTATCTCGGATCTACCCATGCACCCCCGGCACATCCCGACTCCTTCAGTCCTGCTCTCAGGCCTTCGACGTCTCAGTCTTCGAGATCCTCTTCGCCTGGACCCAATCCATGACCCTCTGCTCCGGCACCAACGACATACTCTTTGCCGACCTCGAGCGCTCCATCCGTTCACTTGGAATCACCCACCTCTCCATGACGCCCACCGTCGCCTCGCTCGTCTCGCCCGAAAACGTCCCAAAGGTGGAATTTTTGGTGACGGCGGGAGAACCCATGACCCCCGCGGTAGCAAGCAAGTGGCACAAACAGTTATGGCAAGGTTACGGACCTTCCGAGACTACCAATATCTGCTCCGTCAAGAGGATGGTTATCCCTCCCCGTCATAGGATCCGACATTTGGGATTTACGTTTCCCAACACCAGCGCGTTTGTGGTGTACCCTGATACCGATACCGAATCCGGTAAACTCGAGCTGGTTCCCGTAGGAGGGTTCGGCGAGCTTTGTTTCGGTGGAGATCAGGTCGTCAAGGGCTACCTGGGACAGGATGAGCTGACGAGCGAAAAGTTTGTGGTGCACGAGGAGTGGGGAAGGGTGTATAGGAGTGGTGATTTGGGTAGGATGTTGGCTGATGGTAGTTTGGTGATTTGGGGAAGGGCGGATGAGCAGGTTAAGCTCAGAGGGCAGAGGGTGGAGTTGGGTGAGGTTAATGCTGCTGTGCAGGCGGCTGCCGAGGTAGGTGCTGGACATAAGTCGGCGGAGAAAGCGGCTGGCGTGGAGGAAGAAAAGGCGGTCGAGTGCGCGACGTTGTTCTTCAAGTCGACGAAAGGAGCAGCTTCTTCCACTGGCTCAGGGCAAGGGCAAATTGTCAGCTTTTTCGTCCCTGGTACCCATGGCCGCCACGAAACAACATTCCAGATCCTCCAACTCGACCATGTCCTCAAAAGCAAGATCCGCTCCATCTTCCAATCCGTCGAGGCACGGGTACCAAGCTACATGATCCCCTCGTTCATCATCCCTCTCTCCAAGCTTCCCATCACAGCATCGGGCAAACTCGACCGCCGCCTGCTCGAAGAGAGCTTCACCTCTTTAACCCAGGAGTACCTCGCCTCCGCTAGTCCTTCCATTGGCTCTGGCTCCAGCGACAAGGATGATGATGGTGATGACAGCGGGGAGTGGTCAGAAACCGAGAGCAAGGTCGCAGAAATTGTTTGCCGCATCTTTGCGGTTGACAGGAGTAGTGTGCAACGATGGACGCCCCTCACGGCTTTTGGGCTCGACTCCATTTCTGCTATTGAGCTTTCCAAGCAGCTTGCGGCAAATCTTGGTGGTAAGCGTCTTGCTATTTCGGCGATCCTCCGAAATGCTACTGTTGCGAGAATCGCGTTGGCCATGTCCGAGTCAATCTCTACCGGGTCCGCGGTAATGACACCAGCAGAAGGGGGAGCGGAAGCGGATGCGGAGAAGGAGAAGATCTTGGAGCCGTTGGTTCCTGAAGAGCTTGCACTGGCTGTTATGAAGCAGTTCGCAGAGAATGGAAAGAAGGTAGAAAAGGTGTTGCCTTGTACACCGCTCCAGGAGGGCATGCTTGCTGCGTCTGTTGGGCGCGGACGCGGGGCGTACGTGAACAAGATGCTGCTGAAGCTCGGAGCTGTTTGTGATGTGGAACCGTTGAGAAGGTCATGGGCGAAGGCTTGTCAGAGGCAGGGAATTCTGAGAACGGCTTTTGTGTCCACCGAGGACTCGGAGCGGCCGGTGATTCAGGTTGTGTTGGAGGCTGGCAGTTGCGACGTGCCATGGTTGGAGTTTGATGTTTCTTCATCTGACGACTTGGATGAGGTCATTGAGAAGCATGTTTCGACACTGTCTGAACCGGTCGACTCCTTTGAACCGCCTATTTCGCTTGCGATTATTAGAGGGAGCGGTGGAGATAACAAGTTCTTGTCGTTCATCTGCCACCATGCTCTCTACGACGGCGTGGCTATTCAGCGCTTGCTCTTTGAAGTGGAACAACTCCTTGTCGGCAATGGCAGTGAGCTACCTCCAGCGCCAGAATATGAGCCCTTCCTCCGCGAGAGCCTGGCGCTGGCGCGGGCACCGGAGACCCAGACGTTTTGGAAGGAGCAGCTTAGCGGGTTGCGTCCCCGTTTACTAACCAAATCATTCCGCTTCTCCTCCTCCAGCGGCAGCCCAGCTGACTCGCCAGACCCAGCACCGACAATACTAACAAACCCCATCCCCATCCCCCTCAGCCACATCCTCGCCAAGACCAAACACTCTGGCATCTCACTGCTCTCCCTCGTTCAAGCCTCGTGGGCCACCGTCTTATCAGTCCTCCTAAGAACCGAAGACATATGCTTCGGCAACGTCCTCAGCGGTCGAACTCTACCAATCGAAAGGATTGATGAGCTTGTCGCGCCATGCTTTAATACTGTCCCGGTGCGGATGAGGTTGGATGACATGGACCTCCAGGGGTACGGAGGCTCAAGGAATCTTGATTTGGTTAAAGCTTTTGGACGGCTGGGGGCGAGAATTCTTGAGGGGCCCGGGTTTGTGTCGTTGAGGAAGGTGCAGGGGTTGGTAAAGGGGGGTGAGAAGATGTTTGATACACTTTTGTTGTTGCAGCAGGGTGTTGGCGGCTCAGGGTATGGATCGGGAGAGGATTTGGAGGAGAAGAAGGTGTGGGAGGTGGTGAGGGATGAGGGTGGTATGGATGTAAGTTATCCTTTTCTCTTTAGCTTGGTGACGGTGGCGAAGAGAAAGGGGGTCGCTAACAGATGACTTACCCAGGTTCCGATCGTGGTTGAGTTCGTGCCTGACTCGAACAAGGATGAGCTGCTGGTGAATTTGCACCTGGAGGGGTAAGTCGTCACTTATGCCCATGACTGCAGAGGGGGAGAAGCATGCTGACACTCAAACAGTGGCCAGTTCTCCAAGGTGTTCGCCGACCTAATTCTCCATCTCCTCTTCACCACCCTCGACAACTTCCTGCAGTATCCCGCCTCGCACGTCTGGCGATTCGACACCCTTCCCGCAAGTCTCAAAGAGAAGCTTATTCAGTTGCCATTCGATGACACAGAAGCATCAAGCACCTCATCCTCCAACGGTGTCCAAGCAAGCGATGCTGAGGAGGAGTGGTCCGATCTTGAGACCCGTATCCGCAACGTTCTCACCTCGCTCATGGCCAACAAGGACCGTCGCATTGGAAGGCAGACAACCATCTACCAACTCGGCCTAGACAGCATCTCCGCTGTGCAAATCGCCTCGATGCTGCGGAGGGAACTAGGCCAGGAAGGGCTGAAGGTCAACGCAAGCCATGTCATTGCGCATCCCAGCTGTGCTGGGCTGGCTGCCTTCCTTGAGAGTCAGAAGGGTAACAATAAGGCCGCTGCTACCGAGCCCAAGACCTTTACGTATGACATTGCAAAGTTCCAGGAAGAGGTCGAGTCCCAGCTTGAACCGCAGCTTGCGTCCCAGAGCGTGGAGAGGCTTCTGCCTTGTACCCCGTTGCAAAGCGGAATGTGGATGCAGTTTGTGCGGTCTGCCCAGGGCGGCGGGAGGGATTACCTCAACTTTCTGGAGTACCACATTGATAAGTCCAAGGGTGTTGGGCTGCAAGACCTGGAGAAGGGGTGGGATATGCTCTTTTTGGCTCAACCCATTCTTCGCACCGGCTTTGTGGCTGTGGAGCATGATGACAGCGCTTTCGCGATGGTTCAATACCATCCTGAAGCTGTCAAGAAGCCAATTATTGCAGCCAAGGGACATCCTTTTGAGGTTGAGATGTGGCGGGGTGATCTCGCTAGCGGCATCCTGGGTGGAAAGCAGCGCGTGCCGTGGGGTGTTGCTCTCATCGAGCGCGATGATGGGTTGACGATGCACGTTGGCATGCACCACGTTCTTTACGATGCGCATTCTCTGCAGGTCCTCATGGCGGAACTGACAAATGCTATCTCCGCTGGCGAGCCCTTGATCCCTCTCAAGTCGACTGAAACGGAAACCGCCGTGGTCGATATCCTGACACAGATCGAGACTTCCCGCGAGACAGCAGAGAAGTTCTGGAAGGAACAGGCAGAGAAGACGGTCATCAACAGTTTCCCAGTGATGACGCCTTTGAAGGAGCCGGCGAGGCACATGCAGGTTGAAAGACTTCAGGGAGGAGGCATGTCGCTGCCTGAACTAGAGACAGCCGCGGCCGAGTCTGGGTACAGTTTGCAAGTCCTCATCCAGGCTTCTTGGGCGAGGGTGCTGTCAGCTTACTTGGGTGAAGTGTCAGTGACGTTTGGTGTTGTCCTCTCTGGAAGAAACACGGAAGCGACGAGGGATGCGATCTTCCCTTGTATCACCACGTTGCCGGTCATCGCTGCCAACGTCGCGAGCAACAATAGGGACATGTTGGAGGGCATGATGAAATATAATGCCGAGCTGTACAAGCAGCAACATCAGCCGTTGGCAAAGATTCAGCAGTGGCTTGGAAGGCCGGATACGAGATTGTTTGATACCTTGGTTGTTTATCAGAAGTTTTCGTCTGCTGATGCTGCTGCTGCTGGAACTGGAAATAACGCGCCGTGGACGTTGGTGGAAGATGCCGCGACAATCGATTACCCCGTCTCCATCGAAGTCGAGCCTCAACCCAACGGAGAGATAAAGTACGCCGTTACTTTCTTCGACGACGTCCTCCCTCGTGAGCAAGCTCAGCTTTTGGTGAAGCAATTCCAAGCGATGGTGGAGTTCCTCGCTCTTCACCCCTCTGCTGACGAGGATGGACTCTTGGAGTTGCGGCCGGAGCTGTTCGCGATCCTTCCTCCCGAAAAGCCTGTCTTGCCTGTTCCGGATAATATCCAGTTTCTTCACCAGTTTGTTGAGGTCCAAGCTCTCAAGACTCCAGAAAAGACGGCGCTGTTCTTTGCTGATGGGTTTGATTCCCTTGGCAAGCCAACTGGCAAGGAGTGGAGCTACCGCGAGCTTGATGCCAATGGCAACCGGGTTGCGAATATGTTGTCAGAGCATGTCAAGGTTGGTGACATTGTGGCGGTCTACTTTGACAAGTGCCCGGAGGCGCTCTTTGCGATTTTGGGTGTCTTGAAGGCGGGATGCTCGTTTGTGGCACTGGATCCTGGAGCGCCTGAGGCGAGGAAAGAGTTTATTGTTAAGGATTCGGGGGCTACTGCTTTGTTGACCGGCCTTTCCTTGGTGGACTTCGTTGTCGAGGTGCCTGTCTTGGGGGTTGATCTCGAGGCCTTGAAGAGCATGTCGGCTGACACGCCCATCTTGGATCGGGAACTGCTCCCGTCTGATGCGGCATACTGTCTGTACACCTCAGGCACAACCGGCACTCCCAAGGGTTGCGAGATCACGCACGACAACACAGTTCAGTGCATGCTTGCCTTCCAGCACATCTTCATTGGGCACTGGGAAGACACCTCCCGCTGGCTGCAGTTCGCGTCCTTGCACTTCGACGTCTCGGTCCTTGAACAGTACTGGTCTTGGTCCGTGGGTATCACCCTCGTTGGCGCGCCCAAGGATCTTATCCTTGAAGATCTTGCCGGAACCATTTCAAGGTTGGACATCACGCACATTGACCTCACTCCTTCCCTGGCAAGGTTGTTGCATCCTGATGACGTCCCGAGTCTCTGCAGGGGCGTGTTCATCACCGGCGGAGAGAGTCTCAAGCAAGAGATCTTGGATGTGTGGGGTGACAAGGCGGTTATTTATAACTTTTACGGGCCGACGGAGGCGACGATTGGCGTGACGGTGTACCCTAGGGTTCCCCGGAACGGAAGGGCCAGCAATATCGGGCGGCAGTTCATCAATGTCGGTTCGTACGTGCTCAAGCCGGGGACGGACAGACCTGTCCTCCGCGGTGCTGTTGGCGAGCTGTGCGTCTCTGGTAAACTGGTCGGCAAGGGGTATTTGGGCAGGCAAGATTTGACCAAGGAGAGGTTCCCTATTTTGGTGGTACAAGGGAAAGAGGAGAAGGTGTACCGCACTGGTGACCTGGTACGCGTTTTGCACGATGATTGCTTCGACTTCCTTGGGAGAGCGGATGATCAGGTTAAGCTGAGAGGACAGAGGTTGGAGATTGGAGAGATTAATCACTCGATTAAGACCGGGGTGGAACAAGTGCAGGATGTAGCGACGGTGGTTATTCGCAATGAAAAAGCCGGGAAAGATTTCTTGGTGGCTTTCGTGACGACTGCCGTCAGAACAAGGGCGGTGGTGGAGCAGCAGAAGTTGGAGGTGATCAAAGACGAAGATGGAAACCACACTGCTGAACTGGTTCACAAAGTCCGACAAGCCTGTAGAGCGAAGCTCCCTGGGTACATGGTCCCGACTTATGTCGTTCGGTTGCCGTATATCCCACTTAGCGCCAACAACAAGGCGGAGATCAAGGAGTTGAAGCGTCTTTTCTCCTCGTTGACTCAGGAAGAGCTGGTCAGTCTATCGCCATCTGCGTCGAGCGCGTCCGACAGCTTGACATCCACCGGCCAAAAGGTCGCGACTGTGCTGTCCGAGATGCTGGCTATCGATGCCAGCGTCGTAACACCCTCTACCTCCATCTTCGAGTTGGGTCTCGACTCCATCTCTGCCCTCCGCCTCAGTCGCGCGCTTAAGCGATCTGGTTTTGCTCAAGCCTCTGCTTCACTGATCCTCAGTCACCCGCTCATTGCCGACTTGTCACACGCTCTAGACACCGCCAAGGCGCAGTCTAACACCGCTCAAGTTGCGGCGGCAAAACAACTCGTTCAAGCATGCCAGCATCGTCATTTGCCACATGTGTGTAAAGAGCTGGGCGTCAACAGGGAGGAAGTGGAGTACGTGGCTCCTTGCACGGGCTTGCAAGCTGGTATGATTGCCAGAAGAGACAACTACTATAATCTCTTTTGGCTTGAGTTGGCAGAGGAAGTTGACGCCGCTAGGTTGGAAAGAGCATGGAATGATGTGGTGGAGGAGTACCCGATCCTCAGGACCAAATTCGTGCAGACCACTGAGGGGTTTGTGCAGGTTGCTTTGAAGCCAAAGCCAACGAGCATAGTAGCATTAGTGCCTTGGGAGGAGAAACAGCTTTGGGAGGACGGTGGTCCGAATTTGGAGCTCACCTCATCGGAAGTTATCAGTGAGAAAAGGAGGAGGTGGGAGTGGGGAAATGCCGACGAGGTCATCAAACACACGATTGAGCTCCAGCTGATGAAGATCACCAAGGCCGATTTGTCGAGCGAAACGAGGTATTTGGTGTTGCACATCTTCCACGGCGTGTACGATGCCAATAGCTTGGAGATGATACTGCAGAAGGTGGCTGCTGCGTATCATGGTGGCGAGTCGACTGGTCGGGGTGAAGATGAGGGTGGGAAGGAGCCATCGTTCCTTGAAGCGCTCTATCA
The DNA here is from genome assembly GCA_030685235.1 of Copromyces sp. CBS 386.78. Lineage (NCBI taxonomy): Eukaryota > Fungi > Ascomycota > Sordariomycetes > Sordariales > Sordariaceae > Copromyces > Copromyces sp. CBS 386.78. The sequence goes on from MU839216.1 coordinate 51,775, forward strand.
CGGTCCTCTCCAGTCTTTCGCACACTCCAAATCGTTCTGGCTTTCACACCTTAAGAACGCCAGGCCCGAGCCGAGCTTTGTCGTTCCCGAGGACGCCAGTACCCAGGTGTGGAGTCGCGAGAGAACTATCTCCTTGACTCTCCAACACTTAACCAAAACTCTGGGAGTAACCAACCACTCCATCCTGCAAGCCGCTTGGGTCGCCGCCTTGGCCAGACAGTTCAACGTCAGGAACCCAACGATCGGAGTAATCGTTTCCGGACGGGCTATCGAGCTTGAAGGTGCCGAGCGCGTCGTTGGACCACTTTTCAATACGCTGCCGTTCCATGCTTCCCTCGGCAATGGACGAGGAGGATCTGGAGGAGTCAAGTATAAGAATCTAGTAAAGAGTTGCCACGAGTGGAATTCCAAGGTGGTAGAATGGCAACATGTACCGCTGAGGGAAATCCAGAAGTGGTGTGGAAAGTCCGGGAAGGGGACCGTGAAGGGCTTGTTTGAGGTTTTGTTCTCGTTCCAGCAGGAGGAGGCTCGGAAGCCCCAGGACGGGGGAGTGGGTAAATTTGAGGCAGAGGAGAAGCAAAAGGAGTTGTGGACGGTCTTGGAAACCCATGAGGCTGATATGGACGCTGATTATCCTCTGGCGCTTGAGGCGACTTTGACGAGCGATGGGGAGGTGAGGTTGTTGATTGTTGCGCAGGAGATGGCAAGGGATGTGGTGGATGGGCTGATGGACGGGTTGGTGGATATTTTGAAGGAGATGGGAGAGGATCAGGAGGGGGTGCGACTGGTTGTGGGTGGTGATGGGGTTGATGAAGTCATGGAACAGGAAGAATCTGGGCAGAGGGACAACGACGTGGAGGACGCCAAGGAAAGGACATGGAGGGGAGATTCGGAGTTTGTCTGGACTGAGGAGGCCAAGACGATTCGCGAGCAGATTGCTACCCTGGCGGAGGTGGCTGTTGATACCGTCACCGAGACGACATCAATCCTGGAGCTGGGTCTGGACAGTATCGACACCATCAAGCTTTCTGCACGGTTGAGAGAGCTGGGCGTCAGCATCAAGCCGAGCGAGTTGATGAAGGGACAGACGATCGAGGGACTGGTTTCTTACTTGAAGGAGCAGAAGCTTGCGAATGACAAGCTACTGGCGGAGAACTCGCCAAACTCGTGGGACAAAGCAGCCCACAAGATGCGCGAGGAACATTCGGACGCCCAAGCAATCCTTCCTGCCACACCCCTTCAAGATGGCATGGTCGCCGAGATGATGCACTCGGACTTCCAGCTCTACTTCAACCACGATATCATGGAGGTTGAACCACACGTCGACATGACCAAGCTCAAGAGAGCATGGCAGATGGTGATTGCCGCCTCCCCGATTTTGCGGACGTCCTTCTCCTTGGTGGATGATCCCACGCTGGATTTCGCTTATTTCCAGGTTGTCCACCATGGACTTTCCAACGAAGCCATCCAAGAAACGGAAATCGAAAGCGAAAAATATCTTTCCAACATCACCAAGTCCGCTACGACCCGCGCTCGAAAAGCGGGTGGTGATTCCGGCCTATTCCAGCTGACATTCGCAACACTGGGTGACAGGAGATTCGTAGTTCTCTCGATCGCTCACGCCCTCTACGACGGATGGTCCCTCGCCCTCCTCCACCATGATGTCCAAGCCGCTTATGAGGGCCGGTACGAGGTCCGCCCCTGCTACCAGGAATACCTCGAGGAAATCATCCGTTCAGGCGATGACCGATCGGCCTCTTTCTGGTCTGGATACCTGGCAGGCGCGAAACCGACGTTTTACCCCCAACATTCCCCTCATCACATGCAGTCATCAGTTCAGGTCGTCTACCGACATGAAACCGTCTCCCACATTGACTTGGCCAAGATCAGGTCCTTCACCAAACAACACGCCATTACTCTTCAAACGCTCGGCCAAGCCTGCCATGCTGCTGTTTTGGCAACCGCCACGCGCAGTCTGGACGTCATATTTGGCGTGGTCCTCTCCGGCCGCGCTGGCTCGGAGGAGGCTGAACGGCTCATGTTCCCTACTATGAACACGGTGGCGGTCAGGAGCGTGTTGCATGGAGATGTAAGCGGGTGGCTGAGGTACATGCAAAGTGTTGCCAACGATATTGGTGGGAGGGAACATTTCCCGTTGAGGAAGATGCAGCGTCTCGTAGAGGGCGGCGGACAGCTTTTCAATACGCTGTTTGTTATGCAAAGAGGTGTGCCTGGTGGGAGCACCGCTGAGATTGGTGAAGTGCTGGTGAAGTCAGTAGGTGGAAGTTCGGCGGTTGAGTACCCTGTTTGTGTGGAGATGGAGGTTGTTGCTGGCGCTGGGGCTGATGAAGGCGACATGGAGAAGTTGGTTTGGAGGACAGCGTGTGATTCGAGGTTTGTTGATGGTGAGATGGGAGCTAATAAGTTGGGGGAGAGTTTGGATAAGGTGTTGAGGTATTTGGTTGAGAGTACAGATGAGGAGAAGAACGTGTTGGAGTTCGTCGAGGGGGGCAAGATGAGTATTTGTGGGTTGGACGGTTTTAGTCCGGCGACTAGTGATGATACTGTCCTGGTTGAAGACGGGGATCTGGTGGACGATGCAAACACTGTTGGAGAGTGGTCGGATCTGGAAGAGAAAATCCGGTCTGTACTGGCAGAGGTGGCTGGCCTCGAGGTTTCGGAGGTCCAGAAGGGCAACAACATCTATCATCTTGGTCTGGACTCCATCTCCGCCATCAAGGTCGTTTCTCTCCTGCGGAAACAGGGGGTCTCCATCCCGCTGCGTCGGCTGTTGAAGGCCAAGAGTATCTCCGCCATGGCTCAGGCTGTTACCGTTGCCGAAGAGCAGCCCGTTACGGTCTCGACTGAATCCCCGGCTCCGAACGACAACAGCGACAGTACCGCCATCAAGGAAACCTCTCTCCATATGCACGACATCGACACAACGCACATCACCGCCCTCCTCTCCCAGGCTGGCATCATTCCCTCCTCGGCTGAGCCGATATCCGAAAAAATCGAGGCCATCCTCCCTGCCACAGCCATGCAAGTCCACATGCTCTCCGTCTGGCAAAACACCCAAGGCGATGTCTTCCACGCGACATTCACTTATCGTCTCACCGGCAACGTCAGCAAGTCCACCCTCTCGAGCACTTGGAAGTCTCTGGTTGTTGAGTTCCCCATTCTGCGGACCATTTTCTTGGCGAATGATCAGCCAGGGCCGCCAGTGGTGCAGGTCATTCTCAGACCTGATGCCATTGCTCCTTGGAACTCGGAAGTGGTCGAGGAGGATGATGATCCCAAGCGGTGGTCAAGCCTGTCAACCAAGGGCCAAGTTGGCTTACGCCAGCCGTTCAACTCCATGGCCGGCCAACAGGCTGACAAGGGGGATTGGATTTTGAACTTTAGGATCCATCACGCTTTGTATGATGCGCTGAGCTTGCCAATGATGGTTAACCGGTTCACAGCCTTGTGCGGCGGCGCCAGCGCCAGCATCACTGGGGAGTCGGGTACCTCCTTCAAGACGCTTGAGGTCTGGAAGGGATATACCACACAGCGGACACAGCAGAGCGCCAAGGCGAAGAAGTTTTGGACGGAATACCTCGCTGGGGCGGAGTCGACACCCATTGACCTCACGGCGGCATATGCACCCACAGCGAAGGCAGAAGAAGCACCATCACGGCAATCCACCTGGCTACCAGCCTTGTTGCAACCGTTGGTCGACGGACTTTCCCGTCTCCTGTCGCTGTCAGGTACCATGTGGCAATCATGTCCAGCCCCAGCTCCCGAGCAACGCGTCTCGTTCGTCTCCCGCTCCGCCACGGCCGACATTTCCAGGATCAAGAAACTGTGCGCCGCAGCCGGTGTCTCAGTCCAGGCCCTCTTCTTTGCTGCTTACGCACGTTTCGTTTCTGAAACGGCGCAGCAGCAATGGAGGGACGTGGTCATGGGTGTTTACCTGGCCAACCGCTCTTCCGAGTCCGAGCTATCGGAGATTCCCTACCCGACTTTGTGTCTGGTTCCTCTCCGAGTGCGTATCCGGGAAAGTAGTGAAAGTCTGCTGGACATGGCCAAGCATATCCAAGAGGACTTGTACAAGATTTCGGATCCGGAGAATATTGGGGTGGGACTGTGGGAGATTGAGGAGTGGACGGGGGTGGTGGTGGATGGGTTTGTGAACTTTTTGAGTGTGCCTTTGTCTTCTTCGGACTCCAGCGGTAATGAGGCAGGGAATGTAAAGATGGAGCTGATGAGCGAGGAGGAGGAGGCCGGAGAGCAGCAGGAGTTTGTGGTGCCTCGGGATATGGAGAATAATGCGGCAAGAAAGGCTTATCCGGTAAGTTTGACCATGATGTCTGGTTTCGTTTGGACGACGGGCGTATGCTAACGATGTGATACAGAGCGCGATCGATGTGGAAGTTGCCATTGACGGCGACGCTGTTACGATGGGCGTGTTTGGGTCGAGAAGGAAGATGGGGCCGGATGGAGCTTGGTTTATTGTCACCAAGATGGTCGAGGCGTTGACGGCCTTGTGAGGGGCATCGGAATCATGTGCTTGTTTTAATATTCTGGTACGGCGTCGGGGGTCATTTGCTTGTAGGAATCGATAGGTAGATTATGTATTACAATCTAGGTACGGTACGGTTTGTTTATTGTTCATTGTTGCTGTTGCTTGTCCTTTTTCCAAGTCCAATCCGCATCTGTCAATTGTCGTCGCCGCCAAAAGTTAGCGTACATCCGAGAGACTTGAAAATGGGCCACAAGACATCCACACCATCACCATCACCATCACCATAACCATCACCAGAAAAAGAAAACTCACCAGGATGCATCTCCGGCACCTCGATATCCCTCCTGCTCTCCCTCTTGGCCCTCCAATCCGCCCCCGGAAACCTGCTGTCCCGCTCATCCAACACCCTCTCCATATCCGGAAACTGTCTTTCCTCCGTAAAACTCGTCATAAGCTGCGGCTCCCCCAACGGAAGTTTATCCCCCCTATCCACCTGCCAAAGATGATAAATCTTGCCATAAAGCGTAACAACCTGCTCCATCTCCGTCCTCTCGGCTTTTTCCCACACACCCTGCGGCACCACCCCCGTCGGCTTGGGCATGATCAACATGCCGCTCTTGACCTCGAACACGTGCGTGTGCCAGTACCGTTTTTCCGTCTGCGGGAGCGTCTCGTACAGCTTGGGGGTGATCATGTACTCGATACCGAGGATGCGGGCGCCGGGGTTGGGACTGTCGTAGAGGATGCATTGTCGGACGTCTTCTGTCAAATGCGCGCAGTAGTGGTTTGCTTCGACGATGCGGGTTGGGTCTGAGGCGTATACGTGGAAGGCGTTGAGGTGGGCGCAGATGGATTTTATGGGGGAAAAGTCTTGCGAGAGAGAGGCGCCGGTTTCGAGGGTGGAGGAGAGAAGGGATTTGGGGGAGCCGGGGATGAGAGGGTTGGAGGGGTCGTGGCAGGCGAGGGAGGGGGTGGTGTTGTGTTCTGACATGGTGGTGGTGGTTGTTGTCGAGGTAGTGATGGAGATGGTTGGTGGTTCAGTTCAAGTTGTGATGTGATCAGCCCATTTGGAAACCTTTGGGAACCTTTGGGAAGGAGTAAAAATGACGGGTTTTGGGTGCGAAGCGTGGTGTGTTTTCTTTTCTTTTCTTTTCTTTTTTTTTTTTGGCAAGAGGAAAGAGCGAAAGAACGAACATGCCCTCTGTGGGATGGAATCGGGGGACCAAAAAGTGGTGTCTCCAAGTGACGTCACGATGGTGGTTGGGGACCAGTTGTGCGACGAGCAAGGGCAACGAAAGAAGCTGTGATGTGATGTATTGAGTTGCTACTCGTCGGTTAGGTGGATTCGCTTCGCCAGCCAACCAACTCTTATAGCCCCTCTGAGAGTCGGTCTTTTTACCTGTAACGCGCAAGCTCTATAACGGTTTTGGAACTTCAACCACAATTACTCAACCACATCAAATAGCAATGAGACAAAAATAAACTATATTAAAGATATAAATATAAGAAGCAACTCTAGAAATTTTTAAGACTACGGACTTAAAATTGCACTCTCGATAATCGTTTAAATCTAACAACTGGGGAGTATTTACAAGCAAAGATTTAGCTAAGGTTAAGGTTTCGACTAAATATTTCTTTAACTTCTTAAACTCTTTTCCTCAACTAATTTTTAAGCAAATTTAATACAAAGACATTCCTTTAATAAAGAAAGTGTTATGGGGCTGCCGCCCAGAGGTCCCAGTCTGGAAGCCTTCCAGACGTGCACCCTGTCTCCCGACACAGACCCCTTGGGTATAAGAGCGCTGTCCACCGCTCCTTCCATGTATCTAGATTCTTCTTCTCCTTGTCGAACCTTTTCAATACACAGTTTGCCTTGCACCTGTGCCAACCGTGCAAGAACCATAACAGAAAGGTTACGAAAGACTAAGAATAAAATTTGATATTAAAATCTTTAAAGTTGGTTGAGATATTCCAAATCGTTATAGAGCTTGCGCGTTACAGGTAAAAAGACCGACTCTCAGAGGGGCTATAAGAGTTGGTTGGCTGGCGAAGCGAATCCACCTAACCGACGAGTAAGTCTGGAAAGATTGTGTGGAAAGGTCTGGAGGGCTAAATCTGGAAGGTGTCAGATTACAGGGTGCAGATCACACCCAGATGTAGAGGGTCCTAGTTACCTGACTAAAGGTCAGAGCATTTCTGGGATACCCGAGCACCCCCCAGACCTTCTGGAGCGGATTTATTCGACAGCCAGTTTCTAGACAGTTCAATCAACCAGTTCACACTAGTAAATCTGACAATTAATAGTCTAATACGCGTATTACCTATTAATTACCTATTAATACGACAATTAGCATTAATTAATGGTTAATAATTAAACTATCACAGGGTTAGGCCTGTGATGTGCTGTGCTGCACTGACTGCACATGTACTGTACCGACCAGAGCCTAGAGCTCTGCCCGCGTACATTAGCCATGTCACTGTTACGTGCAGCCTCACGTACCCGCGCACGGTCTAGTCTGTAGGGCTTTCGCCTATATAGCCAGACTTCCGCGTATACTTCTTTCCTTTCTCCTTATATAATAATATATATCGTACCCTACCTATAACGATGCCCTCTCGCCCTATAATAGTTTATTATATCAACTATTGCGCTACGCGCGTTTACCATTATAAGAAGAAGATTGCTCGCATTTCGATCGCAATAATTAATCAATTAAAACTCGACCTTACGTATTCCCAACTCTAATTACGAACCCAGCCGTTAAACTAAGTAAAATACTAAACCGAATATCGTTAATTAAAATCGTTCGTACTCTCTTTCTCTCCTTTATATTTATTAAAATATATTTAATCTAGCGATTAATATTTAATTCTATCGTTCCTCGAACCTAGCCTATAACCAATAATTTTATTACTATTACGGTTATTAACACTATCGTAGCAATTATTAGCTCTATATATTAAAACGATTTAACAATTTTCATTTAAACGTTCGAAGGCTTCTATTATTAAACGATTAAAATTTCAATTCCTATTTCTTAAGCGTATAATTTTACTAACCTTTCTATTTTTTAAACTTTCTTCTCCGCTTTTTATCGCTTACTCCGCAATAATATAATTGTAATTAGAGCCGACGTTTATAATTTTAAAGAAGATTTTATTATAGTTAAAAAGGAAATCGTTTATTTATATATTCGTATTAGAGATTTTAACTACGAAATTGCTTATAAGGAGAGTAATATCGCAATTATCCGTACTTAATATTTGTTCGCTATTTAAATTAGTATAAAAGATTATTAAAATTAAATTAAATCGTTCTACAAATAGATCGCCGCTTTTAAAAAGGAGTTTAACGATTTCCGTACAATATTTACGACCGTTTTCTAATTTTAGAAGGATTATTATTAAAAGATCTTTTTCGACCTTTATACATAATTTCCGAAGAATAGCCCGGTTCCCCCCTCCCCTAATTTAACCCTTTTACCTCCTAGCGTATTTAGTAATCCCAATAACGACGATAATATAATAAGTATTAGTAAGGATAGTAGCAGCTATAAGTTAGTATTACGTATTATAATTACTTCTATTTTTAATAATAAACGATTATTAATTAAATATATTATTAAATATTACGTTTAATATATATATATAAAATTTATTTAAGTAGATAAATTTAAAATTTTTACCGACGAGCGCCCTAAATTTTCCTTTATCGCCCGCTCTATCGAAGGCATTCCGTTCGAAACTTTTAAAATTAAATTAAATAAAGCTATCTTCGGCGAACTTTATAAGTAGGCTATAGCCTTCGAATTAATTAACGAATTAAATAAAAAGTACAATAATATTAATATTGTTATCGAATCCCGCCGCGCCTTCAAAGACTTTAAAATATTTAAAAAAATAAAGTAGACCGATTTTAAAGAAAAATTCGTTATATTCGTCGATAAATATAAATTCGATAATAGTATAAAAATTTATTACTTTTATTAGAAAATTAGCAATTATATTCGCTTTACCTTTTTTTATTAACGTCCTTAGCCTACCGACAATAAGTTTAATAAATAATTTAAAACCGCTTATAATTTCGTTAAAGTATTAAAAAATAAAGATTAGCATAAAAAATAGATTAATTTATTTTATAAAACTAATACAACTAATACCTCCATTCTTATTAATCGTTCTAATACTTCCGCGACCGAAATAATTATTAATTAGGGTAGCGATACAATAGATTTTAATACTATAATAGAAACGGATATTTAAATATTTTATATAATTAAAGCTAACGTTTTTAAATATCGTATAAAAACGGGCGTTTATATTCGCTACGGAAAGCCCGGCTATTATTCTATTAATTATTGCGCTTACGTTAATTTTAAAAAGGAGGTTAAACCTTATAATAATTATAATAAAGGCCGCAGCGGTAATATTAGTAATATTAATAACGGTAGTAATAACCGTAATAATAGCGGTAATAATAATACTTCTAATAACGGAAGTAACGGTAACCGTAATAATAATAGTAATAGTAATAATAATAGTAGTATTTAATAGTAGTTTACCTAAGGCTAGTATAATTATAAATAGTAGCGCCCTAATTATAATGGCGGTTACTACGTTAACGCTATAAACCCCAGCGCTCTAATTCCCGGTACCCCGGCTTCTGGCTATTATAATCCCGTTCCCGCTTATTAGCCCGGCTTTATCGGCCTAGTTATAGGTAACGAGAATAGTTTTATTTCGGGCTAGGGAAATATGTAGCCTCCTAATTAAATCGTATTTAAAAGTACAAATCCAATAAATATAGAGGAAATAATAGGACCGTCCCTATATAGCTAAATATTATTAAAATAAATAGATTTTTAGTAGATAGCCGTTATAAATATTTTAATTTATTAAATCTTTTTATTTATTTATTCTATAGACTATATAAATTATATTGTACTACTCTTATTAATAGTGGATATATTACCTTTAATTTTATTAATTACTATTTTATTTATTATTATTATTTCCCTTTTCTTCTATTCGCTATCTTTAAATTATTATACTTCGCTAATGGCTAAGTTAAAGGTAGTATTACCTATTTCTTTAAATTTATAATGTAAATAAGAATTTATTACGAAATTATTAATTTATTAATCTATAATTTAATTAAAGATAACCCTATTATTTTAAATTATTTATAGTTCGTTTATTACGCCCTAAATATTAATTAGCCTAACGATTCTTTTTAGTTTAATTCTATTTGTAAATAATACGGCTATTTCCTACCTAGGGCTTTAAATTATATTATTCCGCTCTCGAATTACTATTTTACGACTTTGCGATTATTAGTTCAATTTTTATATTAAAATTTATTAGTAGAGGATATAGAGCACGAAGGCGAACTTAATTAAAGAGAAGTAAAAACCGTTAAACGCTTATTAATCTTTGCTATAATTAAGCGAATTATTTGTTAATAATTTTATTATTTTAAATATAGAATTGCTAATTAATTAGGTATTATTCTATTCGGGAAAGTAAAAGGCGGTAGTATAATTATATTATTAGCCCTACCCCCGGCGCTTCTTTTAATATTTCGCCCGGCGTTTTATTATTAGGCTAGCGGTATAAGGACTTTTACGGCGGACTATTACGTCCCAATTCGGCTTTATAATATCCCGGCTAGTCCTATTAACTTTAATAATATTAAAGAATTCCTTACTATTATTTTTAATTGGTTAGTAGAGACCTATAAATTTCCGATTATCCGTATAATTTAGGCTAATTTAGATAAGGATATCCGTAAGTTAACTAAGGAAAACGAGAAATTAGAAAAGGAAGGGCTTATTTTAGACCTTTAGAGTATAAGCGATAATTTTACGCTAAATATAGTAGTAGAAATATTATTAAGTAAAAGTTAGCGTTTTAAATATTTTTTTAGTAATAAATATTATTATTAAATTAACGCCTTAGTAGGAAATAGGGACGAAGCCGCTTTAAAGGCTATAAAAATTTCTAACTTTATTAAAATTAATAGTACCGATAACGATTTTCCTTATTATAAGAATTCAATTAATAAATATTTTATAATAAACAGTATTATTATTAATAAAATTACGTTTAAAGACGTAGTATAATTCTATAAGAAAGTTAATAAACCTTTTAAAACGGTCGTAGAAATTTAAATTAAACTCTTATAATAATATTAGTATTATACGTAAACTTTTGTATAAGAAGGAACGAATATTCTTCTTCTTTATAAAGTATACAATTTAAAGATTAAACTCTATCCGGGAATAACCCCCCCCGCTTCCCGCAATTATACATTTAATTTTAACGAATTTAATATTATTAAAAAATAAATCGATAATATATTTTAAAAGAAATTTATTAGACTTTTACAATTAGAGGCCTTAATACTTCTATTCTTTATTAAGAAGCCGGGAAGCGGAATCTACATTTATATTAATTATTACGGCGTTAATAACGTTATTTTTAAATCCTATTATCCCTTCCCGCTTATTAAAAAAACCTTTAACGCAATTTACTACACTAAGATTTTTATAAAATTCGATGTAATTACTGCTTTTAATTATATTTATATTAAATAAGGATACGAGTAGCTTACCGTTTTTATAATTCGGTTTAGCCTATTTGAATCTTTAATTGTTTTTTTTAGTTTATAAGGCGCTTTAAGTGTATTTTAGAATTATATTAACGATATTCTATATAATATTTTCGATATTTATGCGATTGCTTATTTCGACGATATCCTTATTTATTTTAATAATATTAAAGATTATAAGCGGTATATTAACGACGTTTTCAATAGGTTGGCAAAAGCGGGCTTTAATATTAATATTAATAAATATAAATTTTATACGATAAAGACGAAATATTTAAACTTAATTATTATACTTAGAAGTATTGAAATGGATTTAAAAAAGGTTAAGGCTATTGTAGATTAGTAAGTACTAGAATTAAAGAAATTACTATAGTCCTTTTTAAATTTTGTAAATTTTTATTAGCGGTTTATAAAGGAATTTTCAATAATAATTACCCTACTTTATAAGCTTATAAAGAAGGATATTGGCTAGTTTTAGGACGACTACTATTAAACTACTTTTAAAGTTTTTAAAAAAATATTTTTAAAAGGCTTCGTTTTAAAGATTTATAATTAGTTTAAAAAGATTATAATTAAAATAGATATTTTTAATTAGGCTGTAGGCGGTACCCTTTCTTAGTACGGGGATAACGGTATCTTTTACCTTATCGCCTACTTCTTTACTAAATATAGCTCCTAAGAATATAATTACGATATATACAATAAAAAGTTATTTATAATTATTAAGGTATTAAAGGAGTAGAGGCTAAAATTAGAAGGAATTTAATAATTATTCGATATTTTTATAAACTATAAAAATCTCTAGATATTTACGACCAATAAATAATTAATTTAATATTATATATAGTAATCTTAGTTTTTATTTTATTTTAATTTCTTAATTAAATATATTCCGGGTTCGAAAAACCTTTGCCCAAATATTTTAAACCGTAAGCCTAACGACCAATTTAATAATAAAGAGGACGATTATTTTATTATTCGTAAATAGGCTTTATTAAACCTATTTTAATTTAAGGAAGAATATTTTGAATTTGATAATTTAATAGTAGGATTCTTATTTTACTTGCTAGGCCCGGACGACCTAAATATTTTATTAACCGATAATTTCGTCCGTATTAATTACGAAAATTCCATTTTCCTATAGGAATTAGTATTATCCCTTATTAGTAGAGCCCATTAATAGCCGACTAATATTAAAAAGGTTTTTTATAGAGCTTTTTCGGAATATTATATTATTAATAATATTACTAAATAGCGTAATCGTATTATCGTCGATCCTTACAATAAGAATTTCTAATTCTAATTTATTAGTCGCTAATATAATTCTTTAGGCGTTAGCTACTTAAGCCGTAACGCTATATACGAACTTTTATAATACGATTTCTATTAAGAGGGGATATATAATAACGTACGCCTTTTTTATAAAGGTTATTTACTATATATAAAAATAAAGTCTTTAAAGAGAGGTTTAGCCAATTATTTTAAACCGGTTATAATCGTTCTAATATTATAGATTAATATTTTAATCAATTATATTACGCTATTACTTCCGAATACCTATTTAGGCTAAACGTTTAAATATATTACTATTATCGTTAACCAATTTATTAAAATACGATATTATATCTTAATAGTAACCCTAGAAGCGGAAGAATTAGCGGACCGGTTTATCGACTATATTTATTCGATTTACAGCCTTTTAAATACTATACTTTCTAATAGGGGTACTTAATTCGTTTTACGTTTTTAATTTACTTTTTATAAGCGGTTGTCTATAATCCGCAAATTTACTTCTATTTTTTACCCTTAAATAAATATTTAAACTAAATATATTAACGTAGAAATAGAATAGTTTTTAAAGATTTATATTAATTAAATATAAATAAATTAGGTAAAGTGGCTATTATTTACGGAGTTTACTAATAATAATATAGTTTTATTATTAATAGGTATTTCCCCTTTCTTTATTAATTACGGTTATTACTTTCGTATAAGTATAAAACTTCGTACCCTGCTACTATTAGACTTCTCCCCGGCTTAATTTAAAGAATATTATAAAGTTAATAAATTAGTAAGTTACTTTTAATAAATTTAGGATTTCACTATTTAATAATTTTAGCGTACGTAGGAACAATACGAAAATAACGCTAATAAAAAGCGGGTCGATTCTATTAAATATTAAATTAATAATATAATTTTACTTAATATTATTAATTTCGTTAATAGATATTTATATATAAAATTCTACCCCTGTTAGGAAAGCCCTTTTAAAATTATCCGCACTAAATTATATATAATATACTTCGCCCTCCTATTTAATATAAAATATTTACTAGTCTTTTATATTTCTATAGTATAATTATAGTCCGGCTATAGCTTTTTAAACTAGCTTACTACAATAGATATTTAAGCGAACGAAGAACGGGTTATAATATATATTAACGATTAGGAGGAGTACGAAGAGTAGGTATTCGAACGTTTTATAAATTATTAATAGATAGGTAATAATAAGTATTAGAAGTACGAAGTTAAATAGAAGACTAATAACTTTACTTAAGAATTTATTAATAATATTATTAATTATAAATATTATTTTTAATAGTTCTACTACGAATACCTAAATAAATTAATTCCCCTAGAGGTTTAGAGGGTTTTTAAATGCCTCGCTGCCGATATTTTAGCGTTAATATTAACGCTAGTACCAATAGCCTCCGAACTATTACGGCGCCGTTCTAACCGCTTAGTATAGTAAAAGACGGCTACTACTATAAAAGATAGGATGTAAAAGGATATAGAGGAAGGTTTATACTTCGCGTTCGGGAAAGTGTTTCGGAAATTAATAGATATTTACGAGGATAAGAAGTTATAAGAAAGGTTTTAAGTCTATTATTTTACGTATATATAGATTTTTTCAACTCTTCCAGCTTCTTTTGAAGGAGGATAGTATTATAGGGTTAAGCCTGTAATGTATTGTACTATATTGATTGTATATATACTGTGCCGATTAGAGCCTAGAGTTCTGCCCGCGTATATTAGCTATATTACCGTTATGTGTAGCCTTACGTGCCCGCGTACAGTCTGGTTTGTAGGGTTCTCGCCTATATAGCTAGACCTCCGCGTACACTTCTTTCCTCTCTCTTTATACAATAATATATATCGTACCCTACCTATAACGGTGCCCTCTCGCTCCGTGATATAAACGATACGATATCTCTTTTAAAGATTAGTAACGAGACTAAGGAGAATATCGCCTACTTTAAAGACGGGGAGGATTAGATCCGCTAGGAACTAATACTCTAATTAAAATACAATACGGATACCCTTAAAAAATAGATCCAAAGTACTATCGAGAGACCTATCGAACCGAAGCAACCCTATCCAAATTAATACCCTACTATTAGGCAAATTAAGGAACGGATCCGAGCCGCTAAGGAAGAGCTTAACCTTTTCGATAGCAGAGCTACTATCTAGACTATTATAAATTTGGATAGAACCCTTCGAAAAATCCTTATTAAATACCGAAAGCGAAACGAAATAGTCTTCGATACCTTTACTACCGAAGTAAATTTATTTAATAGGGAACTCTTCAAATTAGAGTTTATATTCTACCCCAATTCTAAGAAAGATTAAAAGGAATTCGTAGCTAGCGATAAGGCCGTACGTACTTAAATAAGAACGTTAGTTAATTATAGATTGTAAAATAGCGCTATAAAAGAAGAATAGGAGATTAATAAATAGTATTAATAATTAAAGAGTATAATTAACTATAAAATTGTTAACGAGTAGATCCGGGCTAGGAAATAATATTATAAAACGGTTGTTATTTTAATTAAGGAACTTAAGAGCTAGATTAATTAGCTTTAGAATTAGTCTACTATTATAAATAATAATTAGATTATATTGGTTGGAGAGATTAAAATTATTAGCTCTTAATATATTGATTTTATTAATATAATTAAAATTATACGCCCTAAATAGTATAAAGGTGCCTAGAAGTTCGATAAATAGATAGCCGATAGTACGCTTACGTATATAAAGGTCTACGAAAATTTTAAGAAATATAGTATCGACTTTACAAAACGTGGGGTTATTATTAGGAAGGGAAGATATTATAGTACTTTTAGTATTGGCGAAATTGGTATTGAATTTAATAATTAGAGATCTGTTGGCGAGAATTAGGATAAAGAAATTAATAATAAGGACGTTCGTTAAAATAGTAAGAAAAAGCCTATAAAGTCTGGATTTAGTAAAAGAAAACTCTAGTCGGATAAAACCGAAATTTAAACCTATAAGAAGGTAGTAGATCTGCTTATATATAAAGTATACGAGAGGGGACTATATTCTTTAAAGGAGTATTAGTATATTAATTTAAATGCGAAGCTTAAATATATTACGAGGCTATTCCCTTTAATTAAACGCGTTATTAAATTTAATTTCGTAAAGGATTCCGAGCTAGCCAAGGAAATTAAAAGAATTATAGTTAAAAATAGTAGTAAGGGGAGGGTTCTTAAGAAGTAGGAAATTACGTAATTATTTAACGTAAATTGTAATATTATTTATAAATTAATTTTTTAAGTTAGTAGGGTATATTAAATTAAAGAGGAAATTTACCCCTTTAAGAATTTAATAATATTCGACTCTAATAGTTCGCTTTATATATTTAATAAAATTATTCGTTTGCTTTATTTTTATTATACTAACCTAAATGAATATATATAAGTTAGAAATACTTAAATAGCGATTAAAGGGTTTAAGGAGGTTAATATTATTATTAAAGGAAAGAACGGTCCTTTAAAACTCTAATTAAAGGAGGTTGCCTTTTACCCTAACTTCGCTACTAACTTCGTTTCCTATATTTAATTACGAAAGTAGGGTTTTTACTAAAATTACCATCCTTTTAATAATTATTTAAGGAAAATTAATAGATTATTCTTTTATTACTTGAATATTATTCATAGTCAAACAATTATAGAAACCATCCCTCTTTCATTTACTAAAGCCTCGTTTATAATACGTCGGCATAAGATCAACTCCTATATACGGCGCCCTTCTAAATAAATAGCAGATATTTAGTATTTACGATTTAATTATTTAGGACTATAAATATTCGACTATTTTTAAAACGTTAACGGGGTATAGATCCGTAGTATACTATTAATTAAATATAATACGTATACTATAGTAAAAATTAAACAATAGGTTTATTATATATTTAAAGATTACGGCTATAAATTAGGGGAAAGATTCGCAGCGGATTTCTTCAAATTTAACGAAGGAAGTAATGGGGTTAAATATTTCCTCTTTATTATATACCGTTAGTCCGGCTATATTTAGGATTATTACTTATTAAATCATTAAGCGATTATTATCGCTATTACGCTAATATCCTATATTAATATACTAAAATAATAGTATAATATTAAGGTTAAAACCTTCGAATTCGATAACGAATTTATAAACTACGAGATCTAATAAAGGTTATTATAATGAGGAACGATAATTAAACTTTCTACTCCTAATATATAAATATAGAACGGCGGGGTAGAATATTTAGCGGGTATAATTAAAGAAAGATATAATACTATATTAATAAATTTAAAATTTCTAATCAATTTATAGCCAGAAATTACTACCGCAATTATCTACCTTATTAATAAATCCCCTCGGTACCTTTATAATTAAAAATCTCTATTCGAACGGTTCTATACCTATATAATTTAATAATATAATTATTAAGAAGCACGTAAATTAGATCTAAATTATTTAAAAGTCTACGGTTATAAAGTATTTATAATAACGAATACTACCTAGAAGAAAGAAAAGCGATGTTAGAAGTATCTACTTAAAGTATAAATAGGTTTTTTTATCAATTATTTAACAACTTCTATTTACCATATATAGAATCCGTATATAAATAAAATCGTACAAATTAGGGATATAATCTTTAATAAAGAGATTATATATAACCCAAACCTTAAAAAATTAAAAGAGGACCTCTAAATAAGTAGCGAAGAACTAGCGGATTTATTTAATAAAGTAAATGAACCGTATAATTAACTTTCGGAGGTGTCCAATTTATTAGAGAGAGAAGGCTATAACCTATAAAACGACGTCGATAATATAAATATCGAATTGTTACTATTAAACCTCCTAGATAGAGACTACGAATAAAATTAAGATACTTCCTAAGAGGAGAGCAGTTAAATTTAAGCAGGAATTAATCCGTACCCTATTATAGAAAAGATATCCTTTAAATATATTATAGGGTTTTATCCGTTACTTCTATTAATTCCGCCGGCTATACTTTATATTAATTATTTAATAGACCGAATAATAAATTAGCGTATCCGCTAGTAAGAACTTTAAGAAGCCGCCTTTTACGCTAGTAAATTAATATAATTAATAATAAAAATAATAAGGAAGATTATTACTAAAGCGGAAGTAGAACGGTTAATTATTAAACTTAATTACTTTAAGAATATTTATAAACGAAATCTACCCTTAGAACCTAAGTATTATAAGGATTTTAATAATTATTAATTCGGTAAAATATTTAAGTAGGTAGAAGAGACTTATTTATAAAGTTATAAAGATATAAAGACGTAGATTGAAGTTAGCGGAAATTTACTTCGGATATAAAGAAAATAGATCTTTAATTGTATATAAATATATATATATAAGTTTAATAAGAATAGTACCCTTAATAAGTATAAGGTATAGTTAATTATAAGAGGAGATTAATAAAGTAAGAATAGAATAAATACGTATATATCTACTTTAGCCGGGAAATTATTTAAATTTATTATCGTTCTTACCGCAAAATTCGACTTCGAACTAATCTAATATAACGCGGTTAATACCTTCGTTAATACAATTTTCGATAAAGAGATTTATATATATATATTATTAAAGTATTAGATTTTTAATAAAGTCTTTAAATTAATTAAAGTATTATATAAACTTAGACGAATACTTTTATTATAATAACGAAAGCTTAATAAAACGTTTAAATAAATAGGATTCGAAGCAATCCCTAAAAATCCGTATATTATAAAGAAGAATAATATACTTATATTATATTACGTTAATAATATCGTTTTTATATTTAATAAAAGTAAAATAGAGGAGGTTAATAAATATGTAGCAAATCTATAGTTAAGATATTACTTTATTAGAGGAGATAAATTCTAATAGTTTTTAAGTATTAAAGTTATCCGAAATCGAAATTAAGGAAAGATCTAATTATTATAGGAAGCCTATATTAAAAAAATTTCTAAATTATTAAAATCTAGTTTTCAACTTACTTTAATCCTTATAGGATATATAGAGCTAACCCCTTATAAAAGTACTACTAATCACGTAAAAATCCGCTCCTATTAAATTAATATAGGCTCTTTACTATATATAATAATTAATACTAAATTAGATATTATATTTCTAATAAGTAGACTAGTATAATATAATTACAACCCTAATCCTATTTACTTAGTTATAAGCGAAAAGGTATTATAGTATTTTCAAATTATTAAAATATAAGTATTATACTTTAGTAGTAATAACTGATTAAAAATAATTTCAAATATTTCATTTATAAATAACGCTATCGATTAAAAGAATTCGTAGGGCTTTACAATTAAATTGTATAGTAGTTTAATTTATTAGGGAGCAATTAAATAAATTGCGATTGCAATTTTAATAATAGAGGCAGAATTGTACGTAGTCGAAAAAGTGGCTAAAGAAACCCTATTTATAATATAATTAATATCCGCTCTAAGGGTAAAGTTATTAGAAGATCCTATCCTTACTTTACAATATAATAATAAATAGACTATTAAAACTCTTATAGAGGAGACCCCTACCTTTAGCACTAAAATAAGGTATATAAATATTTATAAATATTAGTTAAGGGAAGAAATCTTTATTAAAAAGACTCTTAAAATTAAATATTTAAATATAAAATTAATATTAGTAAATAGATTAATAAAGGCACTAGATATTTTAAAGTATAGAAGCTTTAAAGATTTATTAAGTATAGCCGAAGTATTAGTACGGAAAAAGGATAATCCGGGACTAAAGGAGGTTGATTTAGAAGATCTGGATGAGAAATTAGGAATAATAGTATAAAATATTTGTAAATAGCTTTACTTTTAACTTTAAAAAGGCGAAAGAGGTCTATAAGTGAGGGGGTATATTAGATTACAGGGTGTAGATCACACCCAGATATAGAGGGTCCCAGTCACCTGATTAAAGGTCTTGGCATTTCTAGGATACCCGAACACCCCCCAGACCTTCTGGAGCGGATCTGTTCGACAGCCAGTTTCTAGACAGTTCAATCAACCAGTTCACACCAGTAAATCTGACAGAAGGGAGACTGTGCGTGCCCTGCCTGGTCTGTGCCATGGCCAGGTGCACGGGCCTCTCCAACACCAGTGCATTCGTCCCCCACCTTCTTCTTCGACCTTCGGGTATTTAGGTTCAGGACCGGGCACCTCCTTGGGATTTTCCCTTTCCATCAATTTCCCCCACGTGGTTGCCTGCCTGCCGCGAGGTGACAGCCGGCCGGCAAAAGAGCTGTCAAGTAACTGCATTCCATTAGGTAACACGGCTGCATTACATGCTCTCTCCTACCCTACAATCTCAGCTCGTTTCACCACTGGTTTTCACCACTTAGTCGGCAATGTTGGTTGGGCATACCTACATCCCCCGCCTAACTTGCGATCCCTCAACATGTGTTGCTCTCTGCTCCGTTATATCCAGTCCCCAGTCTCCTGGCTGCGCCCATGGCACGTCAACCTCAAAAAAGGCCGCTCGAAGACGACGACCCGTCGTCTGCTCCAGACCACCCACGACAACCCAAGAGGGTGAAGACGGGCCATCGCCTCGCGTCAAATCCTCCATCTCCCCCTCCGACCCAGCCTGAGGACAGCCATTTGGCCAGCGGCTACGAGACCACCCTCCCACCTGCTTCTCCAGACGGCGTCGCTCCTCTGACTCGCCAAAATCTGGCCAAGCTCAACAACATGTCCTCAAACCTTCGCACGGCAACTCGGGATTCTCGTCGCGAGGCTCGAGACCCACGGATGCGACGACTGCCATCATCTCAAACAGGTCGGACAGAACAGTTGGTCCATACAGTAGCACCTTTGAACAAATCCTGGAAGATGAGGGAATCCATATGGATGGCGACCCTTCGATGCTGGCTGATCTGGCACAACTGCTGGAAGAAAGAGACGTGAGGCCCTCGCTGGCACCATCCGAATGCTCCGATGGCGCCATTGAGTATATCTTTGAAGCAAACGCCAACGCGCTTTCGGAATTGGATATCGAACGTGATGTTATACCCGCCATAGTTGGTCGGCACCGTCTTCCGCGCACGGGCAACGTTTCCTGGGCCAACATGAGCTCCATAACCAGAGGTCTAACTGTGGCCCCTCAGCCCGATTTGTATTTCGGCACCCGTGTCCGCGACATTCCCAAGCCCATCAGGGATGAAATTGGCCCCTTGATCACCCCTTACAATGTTCCAAACGCTCCAGCATTGCCGCATTTCGTCCTCGAAACTAAAGGTCCCGCCGGGAGTCACCAAGTAGTGAAGCGCCAGGCAGCTCATAGTGGCGCCGGCGCGGCCCGTGCTGCATTGGCTCTGGAGAACTTTAGAGTAATGGAGGATCCCGTATATCACGACCATGCCCTGGCGTACGCCTGGACCTACACTAGCTCGTCTGGCGATCTTACCCACTATGCGATACGCGTTGGCCGGCCTGATGGCCCTCGCTCTTCGCAGCCAGGGTACTACTTGACTCGTATCAAGACACATCACATTACCGAGAGCGTGGAGCAGTTCCGCAAAGGCGTTTCGGCCTTTAGGCACTGCAGGGACGAGTCGCACGCAAAAAGCCAGGCACGCTTGGCCAAAGCATGCGAACGTCTCCAGAGGAGTCTTGACAGCCAGCCAACAAGCCACCCCGACACAACAACAACAATAACAACAACAACAACAACAACAACTAAAACGATTGCGTCCTTTGTAGGGCAGGAGGAGGTTCGGGTCACGGTCCCTGCACCACTCCCCACGGCTCAGCAGGCCGAGGACGTCGACAATGATGCAGGTCTCGCTTCTGGCTACCACAACGCCACTCCTCCCCCTTCTCTCCCAGAAGTCGATAGGGAGATGACCACCCAAGAATATTATGCCTTGTTGGATCAACAGCTGCAACGGGACTGCGAGGCCAGCTGGTTCCCACAAGTACCCGCCTCTGCATGGGCGGTATCGCCCCAACATGAACAACATGCTCATGGCGCAGGAAGCCAAGATGAGCAGTGACGGTTTTGTTCCAAGACGGCTAGGACGACGAGCTGGGACTCTCGCTAGCCCGGAGGACAGGACATGCGAGGATTGGCACACAAAAGAGGCTTGACGGGGCTTGCCAGCTGGACTGGTTATAGATAGCCATGGAGTCTTGCAAAAGTCGGGTGTCGCCATTAGTGGTGCAAGGAGTTTAAGTGGTGATGGTCATTGTGATGGTTATGGTTGTTTACCTAGGTAGAGGTGATGGTGGTCGTTTCTTGATGAATTATGAGAGATGATTCTGTGATGGGTCCGTACCATGGCGGGAAAATACGATTTAGGACATGCAACGCCTAGGAGGTACATCTCCTAGACTTCCCTTTATAACCAAAGAAACCAGCTCTTTGTTTTAAAAACTTGGCTTAATGGCCAAATGGTTGATCAAGTAAGTTTTTCATCTTCCAATTCTGGTTCGATTTCTCGCTGTCATCCGGGTATATTTTTGTTCTTTTTGATTATTAATAAAAATTTTAAGAGAGATTTTTTTCTTCTGAAAAATATCATTGTGATTATTATTAGCCTTTGAATCCAAATGTTTTATTTACATCAGTTCTTAGACTACACATTCAATGTTACAAAGCGTAGGTATATTCCTAGTACGGTAGGTAGGTAAGGCTGATGAGATATGGAGCGAAAAGGGATGGAAGCCAAGGGAGGTAGGTCTCCTCTTTGGGGATGATTATGATGGATACCTTAGGAAGAAGGAAGGAACGAGCAAAAGGGGACGGCAATGTGTACCTGAGAATCATGGACGACCATCTTGGTCTCTTTGGTTTGGGCATGTCATGATGTGATGAGAGCACCTTGCTGACGGTTATTGCACGCCTGCCGCGAGCACAGGCCATCTTATGCCACGAATTCACAATCACAACAGCTCCTTGTGATAAACCCTATACTTGGCCTTCCTCGCCAACAACGGCCCCAACTCGGGAATCCCCTCCTCCAAATCAACCTCCTTCACATTCCTATACCCAGCCCTCTCATACCACCCCGCCAACTTGACCTTCTCCTCGTGCTCCCACCCATCACCGACCACCAGCTCGACCTGCATCTTTTTCCCTCCCCTCTCCTTTGCCCAACTCTCGGCAAACTTGATCAGATCCCTGCCCACGCCGGAGCCGCGGTATTCAGGACGACAGATTAAACAGCCAAACTGTCCGATTTTTGTTGTCTCAACAGGATCGGGGTTGGAGTGGGAAATGGTTCGTGTGTCGGCCGCAGTGGAAGGCGAGGAGGGAAGAAGTTGCACGCGCCCGCAGCCCAACAAGTACTCAATGTAATATCGTGAGGTCCCGGGGAGCCATGCGACGGCGAGGGTGCCGCTCGTGATAAAAGAGCGGACCTCGTCCGGGTTGGTGCGGACGAAAGGGTCGATGGACCAGAAACCGCGCTCGGCGTCGGTGTAGATTTCGTTGATGAGGTTGGTTAGACTGTTGACGAAGGTGTCGTCTTGGGCAAGGTGGGCTGGCGCGATGGAGATGTCGGCGTTGATGCGGCCCCGGAGAGGAGGTTTGGTGTTGAGGACGGCGACTTTGTCGTCGGGGAGATCGAATGATACTGTCATTTTGAAAAGATATTGAGAGCGTGTGGTTGAGTGATGATGATGATATGTAGTTGTATTTACGAGAATTACCTCTACACTTTCCAGGTTGGACTTGGAGTGATAGCCCGAATATTTGTGACTGTGAGTGACTCAATTCCCATGGTGAGCGCCGGTAAGACATGTTGCCAGGGGACGATTTACAGGGGTCTTCAGCGGCTCGTTAGTGGAGTTACCTTGACGGCCAGCAACCGCAACGTCAATGGCGCCAAGGCTGAACCATTCATCCACTTGTTCTTTCTTGGATCTTTCCTTGTCAGCCCACGACACGACACCGTCTTGCTTTCGGCTCCCGTCCTTATGCGCCCAACAACATGAAGACACCATAACAGCTATACGACGTGCGGTAAACACCCCGCCCAGACAACAACCATGGAGGCTGACACTGCAATCCCAAATGGCGGCCAACACGCCGTCGTCTCCAACCACGACACCAACACAACACAAGCGCATGGTCCGATAGACGCCCATTCCGAACATGTACAAGTCATTAATAGGAAAGCAAGCATCCAAGATGGCGACGAGCACTCCAGCGCAACAACCAGTCATCTCCCATCCCCGCGTCTCACCGCAAGCGACCTGGCAGCCACCAGAGCTGTCCACAACACCGACATGACATCTGCGAATCCAGAACCCTCGAACGACCGCCTTACATCCGTCCACGACACATTGCCTACTCCGACCGAACCCTTCGTACCCTTTGTTCATCTCCCGACACCCGAGCCCGACCCTCAACCTCCGAGTCCCAGTCGCTCCAAGACCCGAAGCCGATCAGGGACAAAGACGGGTGTTCATGATGGAGTTCGCCGTCTGTCCGCGTCCAAGATGCAAGAACTTACCAACGCCCCCGAGTCTCTGCCCGTCGCGACAGCTCCCGACCGTCAGCAGCCCGCTGAACCTACCTTCTCACCAACCCTCGCCGAAGTCAGCTCCAGACTTCAGTCCCAGCTGGGAATCGCAAGTGGGAATGGTCCCAACACATCAAACACAAGGCCTACAATCGCTCCGCGAACCGTGTCTACTCCACCGGTGAGCAGGCGTCTGACGGCCACAGCCGCTCCTCAACAACAAGCTCGTCCAGCGCAGGAAGCCTCGATCCGTCGCAACTCATACCAGCCGAATCCGAGACCGCCGCCTCTCCATCTCGATGGAACAAGCAACTTTAACCCTGGCCCCGAACCAAGGGCCATCCCTCCTCCACCACGCCAGCAGCCCGAACCCGACCCGGCGCCCCCATCGCCCATACCGCAGACTATCCCGCTACCGCCCATGTCAGTTCCTACACTCTTGCAACTTGAGCTGGCTGGATCGCGACCGAGTCCGCTATACATCCACCACTCGTACACTAGCGACATCCCGTACGAGTCGAGCGCAATCAAATTCGAGAGGCTAAAGAACTTCTTGCTTGTGCCCTTCGTCCTCGAGCGATCCATAACCTTTGGTGCTTTGGCTTGTCTGGACGCTTGGCTATGGACCTTCACCATCCTACCCATGCGCTTTGGCATTGCCGTGTCGATTCTGCTTCAATGGTGGGCATACGTTATTGCCAAGGAAATTCGCTGGGTGGTAGGATTCGTCTGGTACGGCTTGGGACGCATGTGGAGGCGCGGTCGCCGTGGACGGTCCGAGTCAGTGGCCAGCACCCATGATGGTCAGCCGTCACCATGTCAAAGTCGAGTACGGGAGCACAGTACCAGTGCCACCACCACCGGCGTCCATGATACCGGCCGACACCCCAACCTCCGCATGGCTCCCGGGACAAAACCCGCCGGTCCCAGCCACCCTCGCAGAGGCTACCTTGGCCACCGTCGGACCAAATCCAACCCGTCTAACCTAACACACTACAACAAAGCCGACCTCCTCCAAGGCGCCGTCGTCATTGTCTCCTCCATAGCCCTCATTTCCCTCGACGCCTCGCGCATGTACCACTCCATCCGCGCCCAGTCCGCCATCAAGCTGTACACCATCTACAACCTTCTCGAAGTAGGCGACCGTCTGTTGTCTGCCCTCGGCCAAGACATCTTCGAATGCTTGTTCAGCAATGAGACCTTGTCTCGGGACAGTCTAGGCCGCAGCAAGGTCTTGCTTCCCCTAGGCATCTTTTGCTTGGCGCTTGTGTACAACATCTCGCACGCCGTCGTCCTGTTTTACCAGGTCATAGCCCTGAACGTGGCCGTCAATTCCTACAGCAACACGCTGCTCACGCTATTGATGAGTAACCAGTTTGTCGAAATCAAGTCGGCCGTGTTCAAGCGGTTCGAAAAGGAGAATATCTTCCAGATGGCCTGTGCCGATATCGTCGAGCGGTTCCAGCTATGGATCATGTTGCTGATCATCGCCATGCGCAATGTCGTCGAGGTTGGCGGGCTTAGTGTGCCCGGCGCTGGCAGCGAGGATTCAGGACCTAGTTCCTTTCCGCTGCATACGGCCAGTATACTACCCGCCAGTTTCACCATTCTGCCGAGCTGGTTGTGGAGCGGAGAGGTCCTGAGTCCGTTTGTCGTGGTCATTGGCAGCGAGATGGTGGTGGACTGGATCAAGCATGCCTATGTCAACAAGTTCAATAACATCAAGCCCAACTTTTATAGCAGGATACTGGATATCTTGTGTAAGGATTATTATACGAATGTACGTTGTTTGCCTCTTCCTCTTCCCCTTTCCCGTCCGTCACTAACCCCCTTCTTTCTCCACGCTAGGCCTTCGTAACCCCCCAGCTTACCCGCCGCCTCGGCCTCCCCCTCTTGCCTTTATCCTGCCTCTTCATCCGCGCCTCCTTCCAGATCTACAACATGTTCGTCGCCGTCCACGTTCCCACCCCCCTGCCCCCTTCCACCCAGACCTCCCTGTCCGTCGATTCAGCCACCCCCTCGCCCGCCATGCTAGCCGCTCTAGATCGTCTAGACAAGAAAATCCGCATAGCTCTGGGACGCGCAGTCTACGGCGGTTACCCCTTTGGAGAATTAACGGGCGATAACATGTCCAGCTCCTCCAACCCCACCACTACTGCCCCCCTCGCAGGGGATTTTTCTGCTGCTTCCGGAGAAAACGAACCAGCCGGCCTCGCCACGTTTATCTGGCACTCGATTTCCAAGTACTTGCCAGAATGGAACTTCACATCCGACGACGTCATTGCCTTTTTCACCATGATCACCGTTTTTCTGCTGGTCTACTTGGTGCTGCTCATCTTTAAGCTGTTGTTGGGCATGGTTCTGTTGCGGTATTCTAGAGACAGATATGCGAGGATGAAGACCAAGGAGGCGGCTATTGCTGCTGGAGAGAAAGAAAAGGAGTCGTTTGAGACAAGGGGGAAGAGGGTGGGTGGGTATGGACAGGTGGAGGTTGGGGAGGAGAGGAGGAGGTGGATTTTTGCTGATGATGCAAAGGGACTAAATAAGGTGAGGGAGAGGGAGAGGGAGAAGGGTGGTGGTGCTGGGAAGGGGAAACAGGAGAAGGAGAAGGACCTAAACACGGTCATGAGGTATGAGATGATTGCCAAGAGGATATGGTGATGGTGAGGTGATGGACGGGAGTTTTGGGTAATTGGGAGCAAAAGTAAATGCAGGTCATTGAAAAGTGTCTATATCCGGCGTTAGGTATCCGGGGATGGGAGAAAAGACGTTAGTTAGGTGTTACTGTAGAGTCCGGTTGGAACATGAACAAAAAGCAGTGCAATATCATATGAATTCTCTCCTGATAGCCTAGCGTGTCATTGATCTTACGACGTATGCTAATACCGTCTTTAACTAAAAGTAAAAGTAGGTGAACCTTCCATCCTTCCCAACGCAAATGACTGGACCCGCCATAATCCCATTCAAAATCGTAGACCTAGAGATAGCCTTAACAAAGGACCCCCTTCAACCATCCCCTCTTCGCAAGTCCATACCTTACCGTTCAGTCGCTAACCTGTTTTCATTAAAATGTTAGTCAGCTTTCTTATCTTTGTCAGCCACATCCTGCGTCCTCAAAGTAATCAAATCCCTTGAAGATCAATGGCAAGGGGAAGGAAATAAGGAAAAATGAAGAAAAATACGGGGACACTCACTGACAAAGCACACCAGCCATCAACGCAACATCAATCTTCTTCAATTCCATTCGTCTCCTCCCTCACTTCCATGTCCTCTTTATCGATTGAGTCCAGTCTTCAATATTCTTTAATGTCCGTCCACAATGGATGGCCTTGAGCTGCAGTGCTTATAATGCGGACTGATGTGAGCACAGCTCCGTGGGAAAAGGGAAAAGGGGAGAGAATTGATTGAAGGCTATCTACATAGGAAGAGCTTGACTTTTTGTACTGTCCCTTTTGTCCTCGCGCATGGCACCCTTTTTGACTTAATATACCTACCCCTATAATAGCTGATATAGTTTTTAATCGTTTTTATATGAAATGAAAATTTTGATATTTTCAATGTTTTGAATATAGGAGTATGCTAAGTCAACTACGATAGCAAGTGCGATAGTAATTGCGATGGCGATGATTGTAATAGCGATAGTGATTGCGATTGTAATAGCGATAGCGATTGTAATAGCGATAGTTAAGGTAAGTTGTGTTGTGTTGAAATGTGGCCTTGATTGTGCGAGGAAATATTGTATGCGAATTAATTAAAATTACAGATTAATTTTATTATATAAAACGGAGTACTTTATATACTAGTTATTATTTTAGTTGTCGGGTGGAGTAAATACGGTTGCATTAAGTTAAAAAAAAAGGTGTGCGAGGATAAAAGGGACGGTGCGGGAAGTTTTTAAGCTCAACAATTTTGTGTGTAATACCGATAGCTAACCAGTTAGTAGCCTAAAGCCACCCCTTCGTTTCGTTGTTTTCTAGACAACCTAAAGTGCATTCCACGCAGCAACATCATCCTCAACGATACATTCAACTTCGAGATAGTTGTTTGTGTACGTCTCGTAAGACTATCGTCGAGGCAATCGAGCTGGCAATTAAAATAAAAGATGTCGACGTTAGCTTCTCTCCCGGTCGGTTTCAATGGAACAACCAGGACCGGCAACAAGTCAAACAAATCAAATCTGACCCCAAATTTGGATTTGATTTGAGCTAAAATTACTGGATTTAACTAAAAAGTGGGGAAATCTAGTTTAGATTTGCGGATTTGAGTCGTCAAATCTACAGATTATCTAATTATTACGGGCACTAATTTAAGGAATTTTTTCACGTTTTTTCTTTAACTAAAAACCACGGGGTCATCAAGGGAGCAGGGTAGTTCATCACAAGTAGGAGCAGATTAGCTGCCTAATCAAGTACTATTAATTATAGGTTTAAGCCTTAAAAATAAAAGGAAAAAGAATTTCCTTCGAAATTAGGAAGAGAAATAAGCAACTTAAACCAAATAACACTCCTTTTTAGAAGAATATATTCGAACTTTAATTCTAAATTTATTGTCCCGTGCTAAATTTATTCTTCCTTTACTTCGTAATCCCCTTTTAAAAAGATTAACGTTTAGATTTATTCCCTCAACCTCTCTCAAAAATCTATTAAAATATAATACTTTAATATTAACTCTAATTTCCTCCAAATAATCGATAATTAGCATATAAAGATCTCCTCGTCTTTATTTTACAAATAAAATCCATTTTATAACAAATCTACTCTCCTCTTTAAAATATTAATTTTTATAATCTTTATATTAATTAAATTAATTTTTCTATAGTAAAAAACTAATTTCTCTTCCTATATAATATTTTCTACTCCAAATTAAATAGTAATAAGGACGAAATAAGTTTCAAATTCCTAACTAAACTAACTAATACGAATTCGAAGAATCTTCGACTGAAACTTCTTATAAATATTAAAACTATCCTTACTTCCCTCAAAATATTAATTTAAAAGCCGAAAATTAAATAACAAGCAACTAATTACCTCCCTCGGTAAAAAAGTCTTTTACTCGACTTAATAGAAACTTTAATTCCGGATATATATAAATTTCAAACTCTTTATCCAATTTACAACTTACTAATACCCTTCGATAAATATACTAGCCCCTTTCCCTTCTTTAATCAAATTATAATCGACGTAAAATATAAAGACAAACTATTTCGAAATACTAACTCAATAAAATAATAAATTAAAAACTAAAGAATTAATAATCTAAATTATATAGCAAATTAAAAACTATAAATTAATAATAAATAATAAATTCCCTCTTTACTATTTCCGCCTATATTTAATATAAATACTTATAATTTATATACCGAATTCCTCTTTAAAATAATTATTACCCTTTTAAAGTATATTATATTAATATTTTAAATAATTTTAACTAACCTTTTACAAATAGCTAACTTCTTACTAAAAATAAATATAATTAGAAAAATAATATTTACCTCCTATTATAATAATAATTACTACTAATTAAACGAAATTATAACCAAACCTCCGAACTAATATAATACTTAATACCCTAATTACCCCAATTAAAATATAAATACTTTAATTTAAATAATATAAAAATATTTAAAAAATAAAAAGTATTTTAATAAAAGATACTAAATCTACCCGTCTCCGAATAATTATAATAATTTAAAATATAACCTTATATAACTACTAATATATTTCCCCCTCTATTATAATATTTTAACTTAAAAACCCCTACCTTATAATTAATTATTACTAAATATTATATTTAATACCTTTTCCTCCCCTTCCGCTCTAAAAGCCTTTCTTTCCCCTAATATTTAGAAATTTACTATACTAAAAATCCTTAACCCTACTATTCTCCTTACTAAAAATAATACTATAATTTACGTCCGCAATATTAGCCCTAAAAAAAAATTTAACGGTAAGAAAATTATTAAATATTTTAAATTCTTCGAAAAAGAAATCGGATATACTAACTTTAATAATAACGAATTTAAAATTACTACCTAAATTAATTAATATAAAAAATAACCTAACGACGTCGCTAAGGGTATCCTCTACTAATTTAAAATTAATATTAATATTATTTAAGAGAATTTTACCTTAGCCTTAAAAACCGCTTATAAAATTAAAGACCTTAAGCAAACTAATAGTACGTTTATTACTCTAAAAAAATTCTATATTAAGCGTATCCCTTATAATAAAATAAAAATTACTAATACTATTTTTAATTACTTTACCCTTTTCGCTTATTAATCTTCTACTAATTACGATATTATTAAAGATTTAACCGTCAAAAACTTCTATAAAAAATTATATATTAATACTAAATATATAATTACTATTTTTATATACAAATTTAAAAAGGAAATCTACTAAATAGATTAAACTACCTTTACTAATAAATTCAACAACTTTATTATTAAATAATTTAATAAAATCAATACTTCTAAATCTTTAACCTCCTCCAACTCTAATAAAAAAGAAATCGTCACCAAAACGCGCAAATCCTCTAAAAAGGTCGTCAAACTTAATAATAATATCTCCTCCAAAAATAATAATACCCTAATCGTTAAAAAAATTATTTAAATTATTACGAAGGAATTTACTAAAAAGTAACCCGCTATTAACAAAATTATAAATAAATTTGCCAATAACTTTAGGAAATTAATAATCTAAATTTCCCAAAATACTTACCTCCCTTTCTAAATACCCCCTCCTACCCTTTAATAACCTACTATCTACTACCTCTTTTAAATCTAATACCCTCCTATTTAAACTAACGCTATACTTATTAATAATTTTAATCGAAATAGAATTTAATACTTATTATCTAATAATTACTAATCTTCTAACGAATATTAAAAGGTCTATTACTAATATAAAAGAAATTACCTTATATATAAATACGCTAAAAAAAATATAAACCTTATATATAAATATTATTCTTTTTAAAAGGCTTAAATTTTTAAAGGTATACTATTTATTATTTTCCTTAGCCCTAATTGCAATTACGAGAATTATATAAATTAAAAGCTATATTACGCTATATAAAAATAAAGGAAAGTCGGAAATTTACTAAAGTTTTTAATCGCTTTAAAACCGAATTATCCCGCTTATTCTAACTTTAAAATTAAAAAACTTAAATAGTATAAAAATAAAAATCCTAATAAGCCTAACTATATTCTAAAATTTAATATCCTCTACTAAAATACTAAAAGAAAATAAAAAGAAATATAGAAATTAAAGGGGAAGAAAATATCAACTTTAATTAATATTATCCAAATTAAGAAATATAATTACTTCTATAGTCCGATATTAAAAGTTCGAAAATAAATTGCCTTTATATATACTATCTTAACTAAAAATAAAGAATTTCCTAATAAATTTCTAAAAATTATAAAATTAATTAATTCGGGAAATAAAGGCGAAATTAATATAATACCTCTAACTTCTATAATAATTATTACTTTTAAAAAAATTAAAAAGGTTCGGGTTTCCGAAAATAATTCTTCTAATAATACCCCTATATTTTCGTTTATCCCCCCTATTTTAACCGTTAATATAGTTAAAAAAGGAGTTAAATATAATATTAATACTATAGAAGAAAAATAACCCGCTTCTAAATTTATTATTAAAAAGGTTAAAAAAGTCTACTTTTTTAACCAACTTAAAAATCCTAAAATCTATAATAATATTATAGATTTAAAAGAACTCTACCCTATAATTACGAAATTTATAAACGCTAAAATCTCAATTATTATAAAAAATATTATAAAATATAGCCCTATTAATACTATAATTATTTACTG
Organism: Copromyces sp. CBS 386.78; assembly: GCA_030685235.1. Lineage (NCBI taxonomy): Eukaryota > Fungi > Ascomycota > Sordariomycetes > Sordariales > Sordariaceae > Copromyces > Copromyces sp. CBS 386.78. Next base: position 83,525 of record MU839216.1, read on the forward strand.
CTAAATAAATCTATTCGCCAATACTACTTATAATAATAATTACAACCTGCCTAAACTTAAATTTAAATATAATAATAATACTATCTATAATAATACTCTAAAAGCTAATAAATTTATCCCTATCGTCCCTAAAGGACTTATTGTACCTAAAAAACTTATTTAAATCAATATTATAAATATTAAATAGAAATTTACTTGTAATGATACTTTAATTAATTTTATTAAATTAATAAAAGAGAACGTCTAAGTTATTTATAATTAAATCGATTAGTTAATATTCGTTAACGTTCTTTTAAAATAGTAAAAAATTAATAAATTTAAGACTAAATTAATTAAGAAGGTATTATTCTGTAATGCTTCTACTAATATCGTTAAATACGCTAAAATATTTACCCTAATTTTAAGGAATAAGGTTACCCGATTCTCTATACTACCTATATTAATAATCTCCGTTAAAACGAAAGAAGGGGAAAAGATCGCAGCCTTATTTAATATAAGAATTAAATACAATACTATTTATAAGGAATTAATAAATCGTTTTAATTTAATAAGTATTAATACTGAAATTACTAATATTAATAGTAACGGTAATTAAAAAAGATTCTTTAATAAGATTTATAAAAAAATTTACTTATTTAATAAAAAAAAAAAAATCTATTTCTTTATTACTAAGAACTGTTCACTTAATTATAAAATTATTTTAAATCTCCCCTTCTTTTAAAACGCTAATATTCATATAAAATATAATAAAAACGGGAAGAACTATACTTCTATTACTATTAATAGAATAATAATTTATATTATTCTAATTATTACCCCCGAAATATATAAAAGTAATAAAAATTTTGGAGCTTAGAAGTTAACCGAAACCGATTAGCGGGTTTAACTCCTAAATAATACTTATAACCTCTATACAATTTAGTAAAAATAATACTATAAATACTAATTCTCTAATAAAGATAAAACCACTAAATTAAATAGAATTTAAAAAAAATAATAATAAGATCGTTATATTTACGGATAAAATAGTAGAAAATTTAATAGAAATATTATTTAAAAAGAAAGAAATGTATAAGGCGTTACAAAAAGTTTAGAAGATTATTAAAAAAAGAAACGCTAATTGTAAAATTAATTCGGGTCTAAAAAATACTATTCGGCCATACTTAATATAAAATAGAAGAAAAAATCCTAAAACTAGTATTAAAAAAGATTTAGAAGAATTAAAAGTAATAATTATTCCCCGGCAAATAAAGAGGAAGATTAAAAAAGCACTAGTAAAGGAATTTAAAAAAGCTATAAAGAAATCCGTAAGGAAAGCGAAGCAAATATTAACGACTTTCTATATATAAATTAATACTATATATAAGAAAGTCGGCTAAAAAGTTAACCTAATCGATAACGTAAGCTCTAATAAATTAAAGCTAATAAAAAACCCTAATTAAAAAGTAAATAAGTAAGCCTAAATATAAGAATAAATCGCTAATACTCTAGAGAATTTCAATATAAAATAAGACAATTATATTATTCCCCAATTTATAGAACTAATTAAAAAGTTGAAATTAACCGAGGAATATCTTCAAACTATAATTAAAATAATCTAAAGTACTTTAAATAATAGCGAAATTAAATTATTTACTTATATTTTCTATAATAAGGAATATACTTTTACTTAGGACTTTATAGAATATAGAAAACTCGATCCCAATATAGTTCCTCCTCAATAAATCTATACTATTCTATACTCAGCTTAGTAAACTAAAGCTATCCTTATCCCAAAAACTCTCTACAATTAAATTTATAATTTATTTAAAAAAAAGATAAAGAAAGGAATCATCGAAGAAAGCTATACTACCTACTAAAATAATTAGTTTCTCATTATTAAAAAGGATAAAAGTATATACTTAATTAATAACGCTTAGAAAATTAATTAAATTATTTTAAAAAATATAAATCCACCCCTAGATTACGAAGAATTTAATAAAAGTTTTAAAGGTTGTAAAATAATTTCTTTATTCAATCCTTTTTCTAACTATAATTAAATCCCTTTCGAAGAGACTAGTAAGGATATTATTACTTTCTCTACGCCCTTTAACTATTTTAAAATAATAACTTTACCTCAAGGAAGTTATAATTTTATTACCTAATTTATAAAAATAATAATTAAAATATTCTATAACCTAATTCTTAATATTTACTAACCTTATTTTAATAATATTTATATTAAAAACTCCTAGACAAATTACAATAAAGAGGAAATCAACGTAAAAGGAATTAAGAAATATATTTTAAAATACTTAATTAATATTTATTACAGGGTTAGCCTATATTATATATACTAGTAACAATAGCTCTCTAAGACTACTGTCACCATTTCGGTTAATTGGCTGCGGCCTCCCGCTATAAACCCACTAGTTCATAGCTCAAATCCCAATAAAGCCCTTCTCCCGAGCGCACCTCTACACTTCTCTTCCTTTCTTCTCCTCGTACAATTACATATATCTTTCATCTATACCTAACCTCTCGCCCTCTACCTATAATAATTAATTGCACTTTTTAACTATTATATTTATAGTATAAACCCATCTTTCATCGCAATTATTTTTCAATTACGCGCGTACAAAGATCGCTTCGTTACAAATCGCTAAGCCTAGCACCCCCCCTAAATATCAATAATTATAATTATAATAATCGCCTAATTAAAACCCTAAACCTCCCTTTATTAATATATAAGGGAAGGTATTCTTTATCCAATAAATAAAGGATCGCCTCGTTTAAATTGCCTCAAACGGTCCTAATAGCGGACTTTCTCTCAAATAGTCCTTAGCGAGGACCGTTCTTTCACTTTATATTTTACAATAATAATCCCGCCCTTTTCTCCCCTAACGGTAGTACCAGTAGCAATAATCTTCCTAATCTTTCTATTCCTACTTTTAATAACCTATTTAACCTAAAATCGCTACGTTCCGCTATTAATACCCTTAATAGCAAATTCGATATTATAATTTATTATACTACATTTTTCGAACTTCCTTAACCCGTAATTACAATTCTCGCTAATCTTATCGAAGGTTTCGACTAAGAAGAAAGTTTCCCTATCCTACGCGAATATTTTGAAGTGACTTCTCTCTTCTTTTAAACCCCCGCTTTCTAATCTATTATTATACCTCTTAATCGCTTTTATTATATTAACTTCGAATATTATAACAATTTCGAAAACGATTTTTATTATTTTAAAAAAGAATTTAAAATTACTTATTAAATAACCGACAATGCCCAGTCTAACTTCGATTAAAAGAATTTCGATTACGTTAATTTTAAATCCGCTTACAATATTTTAATCGCAGAATATAATACTTTTAAAAAAAATATTATTATAATTAACCCTACGAATAAAATATTTTTCCGCTAGACGGTAGAAAACCCGCCTATTTTTACTAGTAAGGAGAATATTAATATTGCCCGCAAGTATAAAATTTTTAAAATTTAGTACTTCCGTATTTTATCCTAATAGAAGTACAATTTATTATTTTATATTAATAAGGATATTAAAATTATTTATACAATTATATTATTTAGCCCGGAAATTCTTTCTAATATTTAGGACAATTTCGATATTATTTAAAATAGTAGCGATAAAAATATTTAGTATTAGAAAACCGGTATTAAATTTATAGAATATTTTATTATTCGTTTTTAAAATATTAATTTTAAAATAAATATTAATCGCCATTTTAAAGAATTATATATAAAGAATTTATTATTTATAAAGTTCGAATTTAAATTAATTAATTTTATAAATTTGTATAGTTTCGACGATTCGATAAAGGTCTATTATTTTCATAATAAAATTAATAAGTATTTCCGTAATATATTAGCGTATTATAATCTTCCTAACGCTAATAATTTTAAGAAGTAGCTAGATATTTATTATACTATAGCCGGCAACTTTAAGGACACCAATTATTACTATAAAATAAATATTCGTATTTTAAATATTAATAATTCGAATAATAATAATAATACTATTTTTAGAAGCGGTAGAGGCTTTAATTCTTATAATATTAATAAAGTCCCTATTAATTAGGGAGGAAATAAAATAGACTTCGACGTCGTCGACTTTATAATTTTTATTTATAAAAATATTCTTAATTAACGTTTTCGCGATAGCTTCTACTATTATTATAGTAAATTTAACTATATTATTCGTAATTATATTACATTAATTAACTACGGTTCCTAAGGCCCCTAATACCTTATTAGTAAGAAAATAAAAAAAGTAAGGGTTATAGTAAAGGTTATAATTAAGAATAGGTCTACGTTATTAATATTATTCTAACTACCCCGGTTACTTTAGCCGCCCCTACCAAGCCCACTACTAATAGCGAATATTATAATAATTAGGAAAACGTTTAGCCTTTATATATAATTGCATATAGTGGCCTAGCCGGGTTATATTTAAGAAATAAATTTTAAACTCTATAGAATTAAAGGTTTTAAAGGAAATTAAAGTTTAATCGTTAAATAGTTTTATTTCTTTAAATTTAATATTTTTATCCTTTTATATTGTAACCTATTTATATAAAAATTATTATATTATTTTCATTAATAGTAGTTATTCTGTTTTTGCATTTATTAATTACTTTTTTATTATTAAAAATAACCTTCCTCGTTTCCGATTACTAAAAGTAAAGAAGTTCATTTTTACTAACGGAGTAATTAAGGGTATTATTTTTGAAGGAGTAATAATTAAACTCTAAATCGGCTATTATAACGAGACTATTACTTTTTTAGTTTACGATATTTCTAACAAATATTTAATTATTTTAGGCTTCCCATAAATATAATACTATTAATTAAAGATCGATTACAAATAGTATAGTATATATTTTAGCTATACCGCTTATTAGGGCCGCTACTTACTAGTAGATCTCTTTAGATACTAGATAGCGGCGTTTAAAGCTCTTATTAACCGGGTTTCGGTAGTTTCCGTCTATAAAACCCCCCTCCCGCTAATTAAGAAGGAGGAGATCGAATCTTCCTTTCTAACTATTAAAAAAGAGGAATGTCGCCCTCTAGTTATTAAAAAAGAAAAGATTAAGAAAATTGTAGAGGAGCCCGCTCTAGAGCCTTTATCCGCTTTCGAACTCCCGTATATTATTATTGAATTTACTCTGAAAATTAATCTTAAAACTAATTATTATACGGTCCCCGCTCCTATTAAAGCGTTAATAACTTAGAGGGCTAAATTTAAAATTACTATTACCAGTACCGCCATTCTCTTTATTAAAATTAAGAATCCCGCGTTTTACGAACTTTATATCCGTATAAATAATTATTATATTTTAATTAGTACGTATCGTTCTTAATTTTAATACCGCTATTTTTACAATTCCAATTATAAATTCGATTCTAATAATATTAGAATATTTAATATAATTATATTTAATTTTATTTACGAAAAATAGTAATTATAACCGTACGTTATAAGTTACGTTAAAATTAAGAAGTTAGTAACTATAGTAGATTTTTAAAATTTAGATTTAATTGAGGAGATAATTAATAATATTATAGAAGGCGATAGAAGGAAGTATAAAGAAAGTTTACCCCTTACGCTTTATAATTTTATTAATAAAATAATTAATATTTATATTTTAAAGGATATTTATAAAGCCGTAATCTTAATTAAAGCGGTTAATTTTATTGGAAATTTCGAGATTGACGTACTTGTATACGAAGAAGTTATTTAATAAATATATTTAGTTAAAGTCGACGAAGAGGATATAAATTTTTTTTTCAATAAAGTAGACTAATTATTGAAAATTAAGGAAGAGATTATTGAAATTTTAAATCGTGTTGAAGGATAGAAGTATATTAGCGAGGTCGCTATTTTTTTACCTTTATTAGCAGAGGAAATCCCTCCTTATCGTTCGTATAATTATAAAATTAAATTATAATTAGGAGAATAACCTCTTATCGTACGGTTATACTATATATTATTTATAGAAGTAATTATTATTAAGAAATAGATTGATAATAATTTAAGGAAGAAATTTATCCGGCCATTATAATCGGTGGCCGTTTCCCTCTTTTTACTAATTAAGAAATTTAGAGGCGGAATTTATATTTGTATAGATTATTATAATATTAATAACATTATAATAAAAATATATTATTTATTACCGCTAATTAAAGAAATTTTTAATATTATTTATAAAGCGAAGATTTTTACGAAGTTTAATATTATCGCTACGTTTAATAAGATCTGTATTAAGGAGGGGTATAAATAGTTTACCGCTTTTATTACCCGCTTCGGTTTTTACAAATTTATTATATATTCTTTCGGTTTATAAGGCGCATTGGGAACCTTTTAAAATTATATTAATAATATCCTATATAATATTTTCGATATTTACGTTACTATTTATTTCGACGATATCTTAATTTATTCCGATAACGAAGAAGAATATAAAAAATACGTTAAGGAAGTTTTATAAAAAATAATTAAAGTAGGGATCTAAATTGATATTAATAAATATGAATTTTATATATAGCGAATTAAATATTAAAATTTTATTATTACCCTAAGTAATTTTAAAATAAACTTAGAAAAAGTCTTTATAATTATAATATAGGAAGTTCTGGATTTTAAAAAGTCGTTCTAATACTTTTTAGGATTCGTTAATTTCTATTATCGTTTTATTAAGTATTTTTCTATTATCGCCGGCCCGCTATACGAATTAATTAAGAAAATGGTAGAATAGGAATAGGATAAGTAGTATTAGAAATCTTTCAAGGTATTTAAGAAGGCTTTTAATAGTAGACCTATTCTTTATATTTATAATTAGTTTAAATAAATTATTATAGAAATAAATATTTCTAATTGGGCTTATAGTAGTACGTTATTATAATACGATAACGATAATATCCTTCGCCCCGTTATTTACTTTAATTAGTAATATTCTTTAATTAAATATAATTATAATATTTACGATAAAGAATTATTTATTATTATTAAGGTATTAGAGGAGTAGCGCTCTAAATTAGAAGGAATATAATAATTTTTTAAAGTCCTTACAGATTATAAAAGTTTGAAGTTATTTATTATTAATAAATAGTTTATTCCCTAGTATATACAGTAGTCCTAGTTTCTCTTCTAATTTAATTTTATAATTAAGTATTGGCTAAGTTCGTTATAAGTACGTTTAAATATTTTAAAGAGGAAATTAAAGGATTTATTTAAAGACGAAGCCGACGAATAGTTATTGGTTAGAAATAAGGTTTTATTCGATTATAATATTTTTATTAATGGAATTTTTGTTTTGGAAAGTAGAAAGGAGGTTATTGACGTTGGGATTGAGTATATTTACAATTTAGAAGTAATAGATAATAAGTTTATTAACGATTTAATTACGGAGAATTACGAGAAGTCGGTATTTTTATAAAATTTATTCGCCTATTTATTGGATTTTAGCCACTATATATAATTTAAGGAGGTAAAAGATTAATTGAAGAAGGTATTTTTTGTTAAATATAAGGTAATATAAGGACGAATTTACTTTTAAGACGTTATTATTATCGACTTTAATAATATTAAACTTTAATTTTAATTCTTCCGCTATATATACAATTTACCGTCTACTAATTATTTAGGTTAAGAAAAGATTTATTTATTATTCTCCTAATCTTTCTATTAGCTAAGGATATTTAGTATTGTTAAGGCTTATTATAAAGTTTATTTACTATATATTAAATTTAAATTATTATAATACTTTCCGTACGGGTTTTTAAAGTTGTTAATAATACTTTTTGTATTATAGAAGGATATTTTTATAGATTATATTACCCCTTTAATTCTTTACGTACGCCGAGGTTAAGAATTTAAGTACGTAGTTGTTATTATTAATTATTTAATGAAAATACGATATTTTATTCTTATTATTAGCTTTATAGCCGAAGAATTAGTAAATTAGTTTATTAAGAGGATTTATAGTATTTACGGCCTATTAGATTCTATTATATTAGACTACAGCTTTTAATTCGTTTTATAATTTTAAAGAACGTTGTCTTCTTATTTAGAAGTAGTTTTTAAATTTTCTTCCGTTTTCTATTTAATTATTAACGGCTAGACGGAATATATTAATATAGAAATAGAAAAATATTTTCGTCTTTATATTAATTAGGCGTAGGACAATTAGGTAGATTGATTCCTAATTACGGAATTTATTAATAATAATTTAGTTTTTAAGATAATAGGAGTATTTTCTTTCTTTATTAATTATAGTTTTTACCTTTATATAGGTATTGAACTAGTAAAACCGTACTTATTAAATTTATTAATTTAATAGTAAGCAGAGTATTTTAAAGTTAATAAAATCGTTAATTATTTTAAAAAAGTATTAGAATATATTACGGATTAAATAAAATAAATTTAGTAACAGTACGAAGCTAATACTAATATTCGAAGAATAAATACTTTAAAGTATTAAATAGGAGATAAAGTCTTATTTAATATAAAAAATTTCAATATTAGCCGACCTTACATAAAATTTACCCCCTTTTATAAAGGCCCGTTCGAAATTATTAAAATAAATAGTTATAAAATTATATTTAAATTACCGATTAATATAAAATATAGTCTTACTTTTTACATTAGTAAAATTAAATTATAAGCTAAAGTAAGTATTTTAAGATAATTAGAAGTATAATAGGACGTTCGTATAAATTAAAGTCGTAATATAAAGAAGATTAATAATAAGGAGGATTCGGTAGAATAGGATTTTATTAAGATTAATAGCTACCGTAAAATAATTAACGGTTATTAAGAATATTTTATCGTTTAGGTATTACTTTATTAACCTTTATAGTAGCCGCGTATTAATATAATTATATCCCCCAATACAATATAACGGTTTTACAAAATATACCTAGAAGTTCTAATACTTCTAAATTGGCTAGCGGCGGAGCGGAAGTAAAGGAAGAGGACGTTAGAGGAAATGGAGGAGCCGGCTATAGAAGCGGAAGCTCCGTTAGCAAAGTACGAAGGGAGGAGGAGGTCGTTACAATTAACGGCTATAAAAGTTTTTTACGGTTGGACTAATCGTTTAATAGGGTTATTTATTATTTTATATAATTTTAGTCAACTATATAACTTTTTTTAGGCAGGAGTAATATTATAGGGTTAGCTTGTATTATATATACTAGTAACAATAGTTCTCTAAGACTATTATTACTATTTCGGTTAATTGGCTGCGGCTTCCCGCTATAGACCTACTAGTTTATAGCTCGAGTCCTATAAAAGCCCTTCTCCCGAACGCACCTCTACACTTCTCTTCCTTTCCTCTCCTCGTACAATTACGCATATCTTTCATCTACACCCAACCTCTCGCCCTCTACCCGTGATAATATTAATAAAATTTTATTTAACGTAAAATTAATTAGAAGAACTATTACAATTACTAAATTTAATTAATACTAGAACGAAACTATATTCGTAGGATACCTTTATAATTCCGACGGGAAATCCCTAAATAAAAATAAAATTATAAAAATTAATAAATAAATTTACTATAAATACTAACCGGATAAAAAGGGTAAAGAAGTTAAATAAATTAAAACTTTTATTAGAATTATCGAATACTATAGGATTTAAATCAATAATTTTAGTAGCATCGCAATCCCCCTTTATACACTAATAAAAAAAGGAATCGAATAAATTTAAATCAAAAATAAATAATTTACAATAAAATACTTTTAATACTTTATAACTACCGCCCCAATTCTAATAACCCTCATTTACAACAACCCGAAGTATAATACAATCTACCTTATAATTAACGCTTCAATTAAAAAATAGGGAATAATGTTAAAATAAATCGGCCCTAACAATAAAAAATATCCTTACAAATTTAAAAGCGAAATCTAATCAAAAATTAAAAAACGATATAATACTACCAAAAGGGAGCTTCGAAATCTCCTCTATACTTTTAAACGTTTACGAAAATACTTATTCGGCGTTCGCTTTATTATTAAAACAAACGCTATAATCTTTATATATCAACTTAATAATATTGTTAATAACGTCCCTAATACCCTATTAATAAAATAAATTACCTAAATTAAAATTTTCAACTTCAAAATTAAATATATTTCTAAAAGTAAAAATATAATTACTAATAGTCTATTTTACAAACTTCCAAAACCTTCTAATCTCTACGAAAAAAAGTACGAAGTAAATATTAATAATTTCGTAAATATATAAATCTATTCTATCTTCGTTATTTATACTAATACTCTAAAACCTATTCTTAAAGAAAATTAATCAAACCTTTCTTACGAGATCTCTACCTACCTAATAATATATAAAATTCCCAACTACTTAAAGGGATCTACTTTCAAACGCCAATTCCGCAATAATACTATAAAATACTTTATTTCCGAAGGAACTCTCTAATTACAATTAACAAATCCTTCGCAATTTCTATAAAAGCTAATTAATAATCCTATAAAACGTAAGCAAATTATATTTTACTATTATAATAAAATAGGTCACCGAAGAAAGGAAAGGACGTACCGCCGCATTACCGAATATTACTATTAGAAAAGTATATATATTAATATTAAAAAATTAATCTATTCTTATCCAAGTTATTAAAAATATAATCTTAAAAAGTTTAAAAATAAATACTAATAAATATTTCCTAATATTCAATTTATAAGAAAGTAGATTTTTAATATTTAATTTATACCCAGTGTAAATAAAAAGAAAGTACCTTTATTAAAAGGTAGAAAAAATTTTATTAATTATATAAAAACTATTATTCTACCTAATACTAAAATAAAGAACGTTTAAAAATTCCTCAAATTAATCTTTCTCCGTTAAAAATTTCCTATTTCTATTGTTAAAGATAATAACTTAAAATTTATAAGAATATTTAAAGAAATAATTAACCTATTAAAAATCCTAAAGTATATTATTACCCCTTACAATTCGAAAACGAATAAATTAAATAAATAAAGATATTCAACTATCGCCGCCTCCCTAACTAAAATAACTGATAGGAATAACGCTAATTAAAAGATATACTTACCCTACATTCTCTTTACCGACTGTACAATAATAAAAAGCAATTATAAATATATTCCCTTTTAACTTATTTATAATTATAACCTAATTACCCCTATTAAATTTAATTTACCCTCTTAGAAAATAATAAATTAAAAAAATAATAATAAATATATAATAAGTATCACGGGGCGAGATGGCACCGTAGGGGTATGATGAGATATGCGTTGTTGCATGAGGAGAAAGGAGGAGAGAAAGGAAGTGTGCGCGGAGGTCTGGCTGTATATGGGTGAGAACCCTACAGACAGACCGTGCGCGGGCACGTGAGGCTGCACGTGACGATGACATGTGCGTGGCCAGAGCTCTGGGCTCTGGTCGGCACAGCACATGTGCAGTCAGTGCAGCACAGCACATCACAGGTCTAACCCTGTGATAATAAGAAAGGAATTAATTTCTACCGTAATTACTATATATATAAATATTAAATACTGCTTCGTTTAAATAATTGAAAAAATTATAGTAATAAGAGAAAAGGCTACTAATTACCGCAATAAATATAATTAACGAAGGATAAAATTTCTAAATAGCTAAATCGAAAAAAGAAATTTAATATTAATTTACGATAATATCCGGCGTATTAATATAAATTCTAATAAAAAATTAATTTATTAATAGAGAAATCCGTATTGTATCCGCCAAATTTCGGATAACGTTTATTACATCGGGACCTTCGATAGTATAGAAATTAATAAGCCGGTCAATTTTCAAAAGATTAAAAAATTTATTATAAGGGATAGTATAATATTAATAGCAAACGAGCCTAAAGCGCTACTAAATTAAATTAATTTTAAAAGAAGATAAAGAAATATTAAACTACCTAATAATAAAGTAATATTAAAAGAAATAAAATAATAAAATTTAAATACCGGCCTAAACGAAGAAAGGATAATATTTAAATTATAGTAAATAATAAAATTTTATACTAAAATATAAAAAGTAAAAGTAATAAAATAGAATTAATACCTAAAAATCCCCTTACCGAATACTAAGCCACCGGGTAATTAAAAAAAAAATAAACCCTAAAGAAGAAAAAGAAAAACTTTAATAAAAGAACGGATTCCGAATATAATACCAAACCCAACTTTATAAAACGCTATAAATAATAAAAAAATCCGTACGCCAACTGAAATTTTCGATCTAATATTTTTCTATTCTTTTTTCTTTTTTCTTTTTATTTTCTGCCTTTTCCCTTCCCAATTTCCTCCCTATCCCTATATATTAAAAATATATCTTTTTATCTCTTCCCCCTACTATTTTAATCTAAATTTATATCTTTTTATCTATTTTTTTATTTTTTTTATTTAAAAGTTCGAATAAAAGGAAGTCCCTGCCAATTCTATAATACAAATAATCCCAACCTATTTCTAACCCTAATATATTAAAAGCCCGTAAAGAATTAGAGAACCTAGGTAAGAGCAGGTCTAGAATATACGACTAAAAAATTAGCGTATTATTTAAATATAATAACTATTTTTAGTTTAAAGAGCAACCTATTTTATAAAACTCTAGAAAAAAAGAGATCTATTTAAGTTACCCTTTTAAAGGAAAATTCTTCCTAAAGAAGACCTATTTTTTCGTTAACTATCTCTACCGCTTAAAAACCACCTCCAAAGCTACTTTATCCGTACTACCAATACTCTAGCTTAGCGGACACTTCCTTATACTCTTTAATCAAATATAGTATAAACTTTACTACTTATAAAGGTAATTTAAGTTATTAAAACTCAGGATTACTACTAAGGGCCACCTAAAACTATTAAAAAGGCTATTTAACTTTTAGGCTCGGAAAGACTATTTAAATACTAAAAAATCTTACTTTTTTAATTAAATAATTTATTACTAACTACCCTACTAAAAAATCTTAAATTAAAGGAAAAGAAATACCTAATCTCCTACTACTTCTCCTAAAGAAAATAATACTTCTAAGCTATCTAAAATTATTATTAATTATTAGGACAATATAATAAAGTATTAATACCTAGTAAAGGAAATAATATAATTTACCTCCTTAACTTTCTATACTATCTAAAATTATTAAGATCTAAGGCCGTTTAATTAAATATAAACTACTAAAGGCCGACCTCTAATCTCTACCTCTCCCGAGAAAAAAAACGATAAAACTATATAAGACCGCTTTCGGCTATTCTATTACTAACAATCTATATACGTAGAGCCAAACGTTAAACTGACAAAATAATAGTAAGGCTATTTAAACGAATAATACCCTCTAATAATTAGTTCGCTATAAATTACCTCCCAATGCCTTAATAATACTGATTAAACATCTAAAAAAAAATCTCTACCTCTAAAGCGTAATACCCGTAAAAAATAATAACTTTACTCCTGCTCTTTAAATATATTTACGTTTTATTACCCTCTATTCTTATTATTTTTATTTCTATCTACTTTTTTTATACTTTTTTACTATTTCTATTACTAGAATTTTTATTTTTATATAAAAGAAGTATTCTAATCTTTAACCGCTTTCGAAGGGAAAATATATTACGAAATAAAGAATATTATTATTATGTAGAAATCCGTATTAAAAGAAATATATCGAAGAATATACTATATAATATTATTTTCTATTTACCAAATTACCGCTACCTTTTCTTATTCCTCCCGAAAAATACTAATAAAATTACCCCGCCCCGAATTTTTTTTACAAAATCTCCTCCTCCCTAAAAACGACTAATAACCCCCTATCCTAAATTCGGAACTACTAATTAAAAATATATTAAATATTATAAAAAGAACGAAAACGCTTCCAAATTAATTAATTATCTTTATCCTCGCTAAAGATAACCTCTTCTTCAATTAATATAAATAAACGAAATAATTTCGCACTCCCGAATTTATTATTAATCTTAATACCCCTAATATTCAAACCCTTCCCCTTCAACCCTAAAACCTCCACCTCGTACCGAATATATTTAAACTACTATATAAAATCCCAAAGAATAAAATCAAAATAATAAAACTACTAAGAAGGAACTAAATTCTCAGTTAATATTAAAGAACCTCCGCTCCTATTCTTAAATAAAAAATTATACTCTCCATTATAATAATCCCTATAATATTAATTAAAAGTTTTAAAGGCCTTAAAGAATTCCTAAAAAGTAATATAATCGATAGCCTTTTTAATATACTAATAATAATTAGCGTAGATCCCCCCTTAATATTCCGACCTATAGAAATATACCTAATAAAAAGAGCCTACATAAATAGAATTTCCTATTGCTATCTATTAATATAAATTAATGTAAAAGTTTTTTAAAAACGGACGATGCAATAAATATAAGTAATTCAATTCCTAAAAAATATAATTAATAAAAGAAATAAAAATCAATACCTAACTTAATCACTTACTCTTATTTAAACGCCTAAATTATCAACGCCAAAATACGCTCCTTCTTAAAGCTCAATAAAAAATTATAATACTCCCAAGGCCAACCCCCCTTCTTTTCAATAAAAATCGGATTATAAAATTTCTTACCGAAGATACTTTCCGCCGCCTTTAAAATAATCCCCTAATATTCGACAAATATACCAATATTCTTAATAAAATACAAAAAGAAAACAATATTTTCAAGCAACTTCTACTATAAATAGAGCAAATTCGTAATTCATAGTATACAAAAAGTATAAATCTTTATATATTTCGCGAAAATAAAGTAGGTCGCAACGTATAAAGTACTCTAAAAGCTATTTATAAGGATAAACGTATAATAATTAAAATTAATATAAACTTTAGAGAAAATCTGTTATTTACTATTGGAACGCTCATTCGTATAGCGAACCTAATCTATTATCCTTAAAGGAAATTAAAGAATAGGAATCGAATTTCTAAATATAATTAAATAATTATAAATATTCATCTACAATTCTTTAATATTCTAACGAAACTATAGAATTATATTAAAAGCAAAAAAAGGCAGGAGATTAGCGCGAATTACAACTTAAATAAAATTAATTATAAAAGGCGAAAAAGAAATTAAAAATAAAAATATAATATTAATATAAAAAAGAACTTAAGTAAAATAATAATAATAATATAAATTACAAAAAAAATTAAGAAAGAAATAAAAATCGAAGATCTTTTATACCCAGCCAACGTACGCTAATTAAAAAGAAATCAAAAATCAGCTTAATTACATACTTAAAAATCTTAATAACTAATCAAAGTAATAAGAGAAAAAAAGGTATTAAAATAAAAAGAGCAGCTTATAATTTATATTATTACTATAACTAGAAAAGAAGCCTAAACCCCCAAATAAAAAAAGAAAAAGAAAAGGAACTCCCCCTACAAAGTACTATTTATAATTATTACCTAATAAAAAAGTATTACTAAATAAATAACCAAATATAAAATTCCCCTATTTCAATTACTTAATCTCCCCCTAATTATAAAAAGGACAATAAAACGGAAAGAAAAAATATTAAACGAAAGATCACCATCCTATACCTTCCCTAAAAAAATTTAGTAATCTAAAATATAAATAAATATTAATTTAAATTAATAAATAAAACTAAAAATATTCTTCTACCAATTTTACGTTAAAAAATACCTCAACAAACGGTTCCAACCTTAAAACTCTATTTAAATACCCTCCTTTTTAAACCTCCTTAAAAAAATTTATTCTTTATCCCCTTTATTTTATTTAAAGACGAAATATAGTACGCAATAAATACTTAAAAAAAAAAACGCTTATAAAGAAAATTATAACCCTCCCAAAGAAAGGAGGAAATTAAATTTTAAGGCCTACTAACCATTTATAAAAGAATAGCTTTCCCTCACCAAATTTCTTCCTCTAAATTTCTACCTTTAATAACCTACTTATACTAAATCCCTAAATATTTTTTCTACCCCTCCCAATTCAACTATTAAAAAAATTTTTATTAATAAACCTACTACAATACCTTCCTTACCCGCCGTTTCTTCGCTTACTACCCCTATCCTAAAAAGTTTTTTACTCCCATATACCTCGTATTAAAATCTTCTTAAAAATATTTACTGTACTATTTATAAAACCCTTATATATTAAAATCGAAAAACCTAAAATTAATTAACCTAAGAGCTTAAACTCGGAAAAATCTACCCCCCTCGCGCAAAAAATCAACCGCCTAAAGATTATTATACAAATATCGATTAGAAATTCGTCTACTTTTTTAAAAATAATAAAATTAATATAAAAACCCCTCCTATTTTCAACGTTACTATACTACTATAAAATAAAATATCCTACTAATATACAATTAGTAAAAATCCGCCCGAAGCCCCTCGTAATTATAATACGAAGGAAAATACCCCTTTAATAAATTAAGAATCTACTATAGTAAGACTCGTTAACTTATAGTATATATATAATACAAAGAACTAGACTAAGGATATATTAATTATCGTAGCCCTATTTTAACTCCTAAAAAATTTTAAGAATATAATCTATATCCCGCTAAAAATACAACCAATTACCGTTAAAAACTAATTACCGACTTCCTTTATATAATTATATTAGAATTTCCGAAGGATAAAATAATAATATATCCCTATTATTTATAAATTTTATTTTAGCCTAATAATCTTCGATTAAAAAGAATTTAAATAATATTATTATAATAATATTTATAATAAAGGCCGAAAAGAAATTATAAAGAGTACTTACTTTTAATATATAGTAAATAACTATATATATATAAATAAAATAGGAAATTGCTTATTAGAAATTCTAAAATAAATATAGTAAATTAACGAATCTTTTCCACTATAGCGCCACTAATAAACCTATAATCTCTAAATATTTAAAATTACCTATATTTTCTTTATCGAAATTAATCGAAAAGGGGTAAAAATTAACTGCTCCGTACGCCCTAATAAATATCCTCGTCTATAGGAAGAGGGTAATTATTAAAAAATATATAATTAAATTCAAAATAAGAAATAAATTGAGAAAATAATAATCTAATAATAAATAAAAATTATTTATAATATTCTATAAATTAAATAGTAAAAAAGAAGTCGTATAATACTAAAAATAAAGTAATAATTCTATCGCTATATTTAAAATTACTATTTCTTCAAACTTAAAAACGAACTGAAATATTAAAATAAACCGAAATACCTTAATAACTATATAATAATAATTAATAAAATAATTTGCTTCGAAGAAATAAAAAATTTAAAAACTTTTTATAATTTCCCTAATTAGATTAAATTATAATAAAAGCCTATATAATAATAATTAACTAAAAAAGGGCTAGCTTATAGCCTACAAAAAATTCTTACTTAAAATCTATTAAATATATAAATCTCCTTACCGCATTAAAATATACTTCAACCCGTCCAATTCCCAAATATAACCAATCCCCCCGCTACCCTTCAAATAAAGAAAAATAAGGAAAACCGCGAAAAAGTACTAAAAAAAAATATTTAACTCACTATAATTAAAAAAATATTCGCTAACTATTTTATATTCCTAATAAAAATAAAGGCGGATAAAAATTTCTACGTAATAAATTAAATCAAAAAGGAAAAATATAAATTAAAATACAAATACTTTCCTTCTTTTAATATTAAATAATATTTAAATATTTTCGTACCCGAATAATTTAATTTTAAAACTCTAAAAACGATTATATATCAATATTTAAACGAAATCGAAATAATCTAAACCTAAGAATATAAAACAATAAAGACCCGAAAATATAAAGTATAGCTAGAAGAAAAGAAAAAGTTAGCTAAATAAAAGCGCAAGAAAAGAAATTAATAAAAACGAAGGGAAATTAATATCGGATCTACTACTTTTACAATAAATTTATAGCGTCTATCCTATTTCTTTTTTCTTTTAATAAATCTATAAGGAAGACTTATTATAAATTTAAAAAGAAATTTAATTTAAAGAATTTTTTTACGTTTTTTCTTTAACTAAAGACCACGGGGTTATTAAGGGAATAAAGTAATTTATTATAAGTAGGAGCAAATTAATTACCTAATTAAATACTATTAATTATAAATTTAAACTTTAAAAATAAAAGGAGAAGGAATCTCCTTCGAAATTAGGAAGAAAAATAGGCAATTTAAATTAAATAATACTCCTTCTTAGAAGAATATATTCGAACTCTAATCCTAAATTCGTTTTCCCGTACTAAATTCATTCTTTCTTTACTTCGTAATCCCCTCTTAAAAAGATTAACGTTTAAATTTACTCCTTCAACCTCTCCCGAAAATCTATTAAAGTATAATATTTTAATATTAGCTCTAATCTCCTCCAAATAGTCGATAGTTAGTATATAAGGATCTCCTCGTCTTCATTTTATAGATAGGATTTATTTTACGGTAGATCTACTCTCCTTTTTAAAGTATTAATTCTTATAATTTTTACGTTAATTAAATTAATTTTTCTATAGTAGGGAGCTAGTCTCTCTTCCTATATAGTATTTTCCACTCCAGATCAGCACCGGCCCCCCTCAACCTCTATACTTTATATACTAAAATCGTCGTCTTCAACGTTAAAATTAAAGGTAGGGCCCTCCTTCTCGTAATTATATATAATAATATCGTATTAGAGGCCTATCCTCGTCTAATTCTTCAACCGTTAAAATATATCAACGATTTTATAGTCGAAACTATATTACGAATTTACTATTTACTTAGCTATATTAAAGGTATATTTATATTTATTAAATTCTATTAGGATAGAGAAGATATTAAATATTATATATAATAACGTTAGGAATTCCTTCTTATAATTATTCTACTATTTTAAAATATTTATAATACCTTCTTCTAATTAATTATTAATCTATCGTATAATTTCGTCGTCCTTTAGAGGGGAGGGGGTAAATATAAATTTAATATAATAGTTATTACCCGCCAATTAATTAAATTTAAGCTTAAAGGGGATAGGGCGAAGGGGTTTTAACTACGGTGGCGGTATTTATTTAATTAAATTATTAATATATTGCTTTATTTAAAATTAACGAAATTATATAATGATATTATCTTTTTTATTTGTAGTAAAGTTAAGATTTAATTAGCGAATACAATAATTAGGGTATAAGATTAGGGCAAACCAATATATTAGGGTCTCTTCTATTAATTCCTTATATTTTTTAAATTTATAAATTGCGTAATTAATATTAATATTAATTAAAGCGGTACCGTTATTAGTAAAGGAGGGTAATAATTTTTCTTCCCCCCCTTCCTCCTTTCGTAAGCGCGCTAGGACTTCGTTTTTATATTCGTTTAAAAATAAAGTAAGCGTAGTTAATACCGCCGCTTAATTTTATTGCTGTATCCTATTAAGTAATTCGACTATATTATTTTAAAATTTTTATAATAAAAGTATATTATATTAAAGTTATTACGATTATTAAGGAGGTTAAATAGCGGGAAAGGGGGGTAATAGTGCTAAGTAAAAAAGTATAATATTAAAGCTAATAAATTAATTAAATATAAAAGTAATTGAATATTATAATTACTTACCTTCTAGCCGCGTAATTAATTAATAGAGCAATAATAATACTTTTATAAAAAAGGGTTACTTTACTTTAAATATTTTATTTAGAAAGTTAAAATCTTTTAAAATATTTATTAACTAGGTAAGAGTCGCCTAATTATCTTTATTAAATCTATTATTTATTAATAGTCGTTTAATAGTATTTTAATAATTATAAGTTTCTAGCGAGTACGTATTAATTGTATTATATAGTTTAATTCTTCTTTCGATTATTATATAATCCGAATTCTATTGTATTGTATTATTAAGTATAATATTAATTATTAGATTTAAAAGAATTTTATTCGCAATTAAAAAAGTATATTCAATAATAATTATTACCTTCGCTACGACTCTTCCTTCGCGTACCCGCTCCTTCTCAATTTTCGTTTCTATTTTAATAAGGCGGGCGAACTTTTTACAACGTTGAAGTAATCAGCGGATAAAATAATAAATATTATAAAATTTATTTAGTGGGCTAATCTTCTATTATTTCGCTAATAAATCTTCTTCCTCTTATAAATTTAATTTTAAGAATTTAAATAAATACTACGGCGTATTTTTCCTATTATTTCGAATTACCGCTTTTACTACTAAATTAAGGATATAATTAAAGTAGTAGACTTATAGATTCTTTATTTTAAAATTATATTCTTCGAAAGGAAGGTTAATTAATCCTTTAAATATATAATTTATATATACGTCGTTAATTTATATATTATTTAATTAAAATTAACTAATATTATTAGTAATTAATTTATATAAATTTAAATAGCAATTAATAAAAGGAGTGATATTCTCTCCGCTGTAATTATTTATTATATAATAAAGATTTAGAAATTAAAAGTATAATTTCCAATTAATGCTAACGTAATAAATAATAAAATTAAAGAAGGATTATTAGTTAAAGGAGGTTTAAAAGTCGAAAGAGAGGTATTTCCTATATAGGAACTTTATAACCTTCTATTTTAGTATATTAAAATAAATATTATACTTATCCTTTACTTATATTTTAATTGTATTCCGGCTTAATAGTAATAATTTAGTCGTTAATTATTAGGATATTAATAATATTAGATTTCTAAATTCCAACGCTTTAATTATACTAAATGGTATATCGGTATTAAAAATTTAGTCGAGAAATAGTTCTTTAAAATTATTTACGACGGGCTTTAGGATTAATTGTTTAGAAGTACTTTTAGCGAGTTGGTTAGTAATAGATTGTAGGCGTTTCGTATTAAATTCGTTAGTAGTTAACGGTAGTAATTTCTTATACTTTTAGTGCAAATATTTACTAAAGGAGGAAGTAGCGCTATTTATTATTATTTAATTTATTAATAAACGACTATAAAATTACGTAATAATAACGACCCCGGTATAATATATATTATTAAAGATTGTAAAATAATATTTATAATACTATATAATATCGATTTCCTTATTACCCTATACTTTAATAAAGTAATACTTATAGAAAGAAATTTACGAACTCTTCTCCTTCTTAATATATATTTATTTTTCGAATACGTAATATACATTCTTTAACTGTATAGTAGGGAGGTTACTAATATTATAAAGGAGAATTTTAATATTAATAGTAAAGATTTTTTATACTTACTCTTTGAAGGTAATTTTATGGGTAGCGCGGAAAGTATTAAACGTAGAAGTAACTACTCGTTATTAACTAGACTTTATAAAATTATCGATAGAGGTATTACCTTATAAAGATTAGGAGTTAGAAGGAGTATTAGTTATAATATCGTTACGTAGATTATTAATAAAAGTATATATATTATTAAACTATTTTATTAATATTATTATTAATTGGGATTTACTAGTAAAGGTGCTTAAAAACGATATATTACATTTTTACGTACGAAAATTACCCGCTCGAAATTATAGGGCAACTTTAAAACCGACCCCTATTTTCCCCGATTTACAATTGTTTCTTAGAGCCTAATCGAGCCCTGTTAATAGATTTTAGTATTTAAAATAGGGATTTATACGGCAAAAATGATTAGATTTCAATAATTCTGACAAATCTATTATATTTACTTGCAAAATCAAATCCGGGGACCCTAGATTTGGATTTGCAAGCAAATTTCAACCCTGGATTTGCCCCCTTCTGGAGGTGGATTTGAGAGGGTTTATATTTGAGAGATTTGACTTATTGCCGGTCCTGGGAACAACAGTACGACATGGATCACGGGAATAACTGTCATGACCGTCCGATTGGAACAAGGTATCTAGCACGCTACCTACCTCTGCAGTATCATCAAGCTCCAGGGAGGCCAATTCCTCTGCGAGCGACGAATCGTGCTCTTCCTCCTCCTCCTCATCTTGTTGCGCATCTTCCATTTTATCTAGGCTGGATTCGGCGACCTTCAGGTGCTTAAGTGAGGTCTTGGGAGGTTTCTCAGGAGGCGGTCTCTCCCCGACCTTGAACATAACCCCATCAACAACCATGTTGTTCCCATCCCAGTCTCTCACAAACCTCTCCATCTCTTCCTCGCTGTGTAGACTCACCCAACCGTGAGTCTTGAGCGGCCCTGACCTAGCCGGGGGACAGACGGCCACGGCCTTTGGTTCCCCAAAGTTTCTGGTTACGAAATTGAACAGCCGTGCTGGTCTGCTTAGGGACTCGGGCAGGTGCGCCTTTCCGGTCCGGTCATCTGTCGTCAACACAGGTACGATTTTCACAGTCCAAGGAAACTTGTCTGCCGGCCTCGGCACCCATTCCCACAACTTCCTATTCCCGTGCTCTTCCCACGTATACCTTTTGACCACCAAGCCGCCTGCCTCTGGCGCCCTCGCCAGCAGCGCAAGCATGGTCCCCAGCGTGCGCACAGCGTCCATACCAGCCGAGTGGTGCCTCGCTCGGGGCTGGATCCCATGGTTACGCCGGAAGTTGAGGGCCAGCATCGTATCCCTCAGTGAGATCTTGAGGTGGTGCGTCTTGTGAGCCTCTTTTTTGTCTTCATGCCATCTCGCATCCGCCAGACCGGTGTGCGAAATATCACACCAGTGCGTAACATGGTCTCCCAACAAAGGGAAGACGGAGTCGATGACACGGTGTTCTAGCTCCATGTCGAAACCGATGAGAATGATAGGGGCGGCAGTGGGGTTATGGAGGCGAACAACGGACCGCAATACTGAGAGAACGGCGGATTGGAGGTGGGTGATGGGATGGTGGACCACCTCGCCGTAGTGGAAATGCTCGTAAGACCGGGCACGCTCACGGCCAAGAATGGCAAAGCAGTAAGACTGCAGACGGTAGTGAGAGGCCATGGTGTCGAGGTCGATTTGCCCTTGGTGGTGGTCTGGGAAGGGCCATGGCCATGAGCCATCATCCTCTGAGAGGGAGGAGGAGAAGACGGGTGGCAGGACGGAGAGGCCGACTGAGGTGACACCCTGGGCTATCCCCTCGATGCCTTCCACATCGATGCCAACGCAGTAGGAGTGAGGCACCAGAGACCGCAGATGATGAATGGTTGTGATCTTCTTGGTGGATGATAAGCCTAGACATGCCGTGGACGATGGCGCACGGTATGGTGTGCATGTGCAATGTGGCGCTTGTGCACGGGATTGGGGGCCGGCGTCTAATCCGGAAAGGGCAAGCGAATCAAGTGACATTTGGGCGCTGTTGGTGAGGGTGTGGTGGGTGTTGGTTGTGCCGCTAACGGTGGTCGTGAGCTGATGGGGCGTTGATGATGGTGTTGTGCGTTGAGGCCAGGCGTGGGTGCTGACCGAAAAGGGATGTGAAGGTTGTCGAGATTCCTTGTGTCTCCATCCTGTTGCGTGCGGGTGGTCACGCGACCCGTACAAATATGGGAATTTTGCAGTGAGTGCCGCCCTACTACATCAGCCCTATTCTGTACAATCCTACAGGGCCCACTGCGCTAAGAGCGGGCGGTCCGTTTTAGTGGCCCGATCATGCCGTTTTAGCCTGAGTGCCTGACAAGGTACCTATTCCGGACCCCATCGCTGCAGCTTCTTGCTAGCTCCCAACATCCAGTACACACGGCATACCGGTTTTTCTCATTCGATTTGTTTTTGCTCAAACAGGTGTAGCGCCGGGTATAACTGGTTTCGACCAATATGCTGGTGAGCTGATGCGGGTCGCAGGGTTTCTTGGGTTCGATCCAGTGACAGGATTGGCTTGAGTAAAAACAAATCGAGTGAGAAAAAGCGGTATACCGCTTCTACTCACCCATAAGAGATTTACTCCCCATAATATTTTCAGAGCCTAACCTTCTTGTAGTATGGTTAGCTCCCTTATGCAATCCCACTGTAACCCGTGTGGATACAGTAAACGTGGTATGGCACGGGGCACACGGCTGGCATAGGTCACTTGCAGTCGGCTGGCGGGGCTGTCATGGTTGAATGCCGGTCCGGCTAAACTGTATGAAGGTTAGGGGGCTTAGCTAGCTAAATCTCTTACGGGTGGGAAAAAGCGGTACCTTGGGTCTAGTGGACGAATTCTGCCGCTTGTTGGCCTTGACATTTCTTTTTCGTTTTCCTTGCAAAGCACTAGCTAACTAGCTCACAGGCATTGCTGCATCGGTCTGAGTCTCGACGACATCCATCATCTCGCAATGTGGCCTCGAAAGACACAACAACCCGAGATATCACCAGACCGGTCTCAAAACTGGACTGCACAAGCTGTGCCTTATACGGCAAAGCGGGCAAAACCAGCTGCTCATTTCCAATATTTCTGACCAACAAAGGACTGCCTACAGGTAAGCACTGGGTCATCTGCACATGATGGCAGACGGGCCCTTCACCACCAGCACAAGACCTCACAATGTGACTGATTCGCACATCGTCGATAGTTAGTTTGCGTCTGGACCATCATGGCCGGTATGCCACAGCATGTCCCACCGCCCACCCGCCATCTTCTTCCTCAACGTTTTTTGGCTTGTCCAGCCGAGACAATGGCGGCGGCGGCGGACTGTCGTGGAGGCTTAAGTGAGACATTTCCACCTTTTCTGGAACCCATCCATTCAGGTCATCACAAGTCCTGATAACACGCCTGAAGCATGCCCGCGGCCCGAAACTAGTCGGCCGTCTAAAGGTTGCACTACTGCCAGGCCCCCGAGGTGCCGCGGCCCGGGACATTTGTTTCTCACTTTGTACCGTTCGTTGGAAGCCACGAAGCCTCAAAGGACCTTTTTCCATGTCACCATGTAGACCGGACAGTGCGGACGCCAAGGTACCCAAGGTATGCCACCCTTGATGATGATCACTGGAACTCATTGTCTCGAAGCTCACTGGGACCTTTTGTCTGTTTGCGAGGGGCAACCTATATCTACTGTCCTCAGCCAGGATCTCTTCCTTCGAGATCAAGTGCCTCTTCACTCCCCTGTCAACTACCAAGACTGAAATTCATCCTGGACCACCGCCAACATGCCTCTCCCCATCAAAGTTCAGCGACTTGATCCTCGTCCATCATAACACGGTTAAGGGCTCTGATACTCAACCCACGGCTGACTCCCTCCACCGACTAAGCATCGTCTCAACAGACTCAGACTACGAACTCATCCACTTTGACGAACCGCATCACATCCCCCAAATAGAAGCACAAGACGCCACCTCGGACGACGATGACAATGCCTCCACAGCCTCGGATAATTCCCATATCTCCCTTACCCCGGCCTTTTATCACCACCACATTTCCCCCTATGGCCGTCGCTACCACGGCTTCCAGTCCGCCTGCAGCTACATCCTTCCCAACGATCCTCCTGAACAGGAGCGGGAGGACCTGCTCCATCTTGTATCGCTAGGCCTCACCTACGGCCGCCACTTCCTGGCCCCCATAGGCGACAACCTGAACAAGATCCTGGATCTCGGCTGCGGAACAGGCAAATGGACGGTGGAAGTCGCCGACAAGTTCCAGTTTGCCAAGGTGGTGGGGGTAGACCTGAGCCCGATTCAACCGGTGATGAGTCCGGAGAATGTGGAGTGGTGGGTTGATGATGTGGAGGATGAGGAGGAGAACTTCTTTGAGACGGAGGGGCATGATTACGACTTTGTCCATGCGAGATATCTACTTCCCATGGTAGTCGATCCGGCTGGAATAATCCGGAAATGTTTCGAGTGAGTAGTCTCCTTCTCAGCTCCCGCTCTCAACACAGAAGAAAAGGCTAACTCAAGGCCAAAAAAAAAAAAAAAGTCACCTAAATCCAGGCGGCTGGATCGAAACGCAGGACCTCCACCCTCAAATCAAGTCTGACGACAACTCCATTCCCGCCAAGGAGGGTTATCCACCCGGGCAGTTCATGGACCTAGCAAACATAGCCTGGGCCCACGCAGGCACCGACTACCGCATCACTCCTCAGATAGGAGACATGATGAAAGAAGCCGGCTTCGTCAACGTGACGTGTAGACAGTTCAAGGTGCCACTAGGTCCATGGCCTAGAGATGAGTATGCCTCTCTTTCCTATCCCCAGAAGTAAAGGGAACAAGAGAATATTGAAGCTGACAAAATACGATTTTAGGAGGATGAAGAATCTTGGAAATCTGATGAAGGCAGCAACAGAAGGGCTGGTCCCCGCTATCATGGCAACTCCGGCGATGAGGAAGTGTTTTGATGAGGATGAGATAAAAGAGCTACAGGAGGGATGCAAGAAAGCAATGGGTGATAGCAAGATTCACGGCTATGTGACCATGTATTTCTGGTACGGGCAGAAACCACCGGCGGTTGAGGAACAGACAGTGCCGGCATGAATGTCAAACCCCCAAAAAGGATGGGGATCGTTGCAGGCAAAGGTGAAGGAAGAAGGCCAGGGGACAAAAAGAGAAGAAACAAATTGAGAAAATGTCAAAAAGAAGCGATCCACCCAGGGGTCGAACCTGGAACCTCCTGATTCGTAGTCAGACGCTCTGCCATTGAGCCAGCGGACCGTGATTGACGAGAAATCGTTTGAAGCAAATATCTATAAAGGTCATCGTGTTGACGGCCGTAAAAAGTTTTCCATGTCTGTGCCTGCCCCTGCGTTGACTTGCCTGCCGCAAGGCTTCGCCTAAGGTATTTTCCGATTTCCTGATCCCTGCACGCGAACCGCGTTCTCCACTGAACGGCAGTCTCCACACAGCACTTGCAGCTCCAAGTTCGTCAGCCTTGCGAATTCCATCTTCCCATCTTTCCATCTTTCCATCCCCCCTCTTCAGCTATTGTTTTGCCAACCAACAAACTCGCGCCGCACCATTGACTACGACCGCAATGCTAAGATCCACATACAAACCCTCCCCCGGTGCTCTCCCTCCTCTCCCACCAGGCTGGACCGAACACAAAGCGCCCACCGGGCACACCTACTACTACAATGCCGCGACCAAAGAGTCAACCTACAAGCGCCCCGGCGTTACCCCGACCCCTACTCCTCCCGCCGCCGCCGTTTCTCCGTTCGGTCCTCCGTCCGCTTCGCCCGTCCCCGGCGCCCATCCGCTCGCCGCGGCGCCAACGAACCCCTCCATGAGCTACCTCCAACACCAAACCGTTCCCTCGATAAACCTCTCCGATCCACGCGTTGCCAATGCGTTTATGGCGCAGTATGCCCAACAGAATCAGCCTCACAGCGGCGGGCGAGGGGGCTTTGGAGCAGGAGGAAGAGGTGGCAACCAGCAGCAGCAGCAGCAGCAGCAGCAGAGACCGCGACCACAGCCCACGGACAAGCCAAAAGCCAAGATCGCCATCCTCGGCTGCGAGCCATGGTTCCTGGTATACACAAAGTATGGGAGGAGATTCGCCTACAACCCGGTCAAGAAGGCGAGTTACTGGCGAATTCCGGAAAAGATCTTGCCCGCAGTAATAGAGTTGGACAAGGAGCGGATCAGAAGGAAGGCGGCGGGAGAGCCACCGCTTGAGGAAGATGCAAAATACCAGAGCCACGAGAAGGAGGAGGAGGAGGAAAAGGTGGAGGCGAAGGAGGCGGGGGGTTCGGGCCAGCAGGGTCAAGAGGAGACGACGCACGACTACGACAGCTCAGAATACGAAGAAGTAGAAGTCACCGACGACGAAGGCGCAGACCACGACGACGACCCCGAACACCCTTCCAAGCGCCGGCGCACCACCGAAGAACCAGGAAACCAAGGGCCGATCGAGTTCACAGAAGACGACTTCGCCGCTCAGCTCGCCATGATGGAAGGCGAAGGCGAAGGCGACGGCATGGACGTCGACGAGATGGACCAAGAATACGATTTCGCAGCACAAGCACAAGAAGAAAACGTCGACGACGAGCCCCTCTCCGACACCGACGCCCGCCTTCTCTTCCGCGACCTCCTCTCCGACTTGCGCATAAACCCCTACTCGCCCTTCCAAAAGCTGATCGACGAAGGCGACAAGACGGGCGTCTTCTCCGACCCGCGGTACACGGTGCTCACATCGATGCGCGCGCGCCGGGAAGTCTACGACGAGTGGTCGCGCGAGGCGATCCTCGCCCTGAAAGAAGCGCGAGCCAACAAGGAAGAGAAGAAAGACCCGAGGATACCGTACCTGGCTTTCCTGCAGGAGCACGCGACACCAAAGTTGTACTGGGCCGAGTTCAAGCGGAAACATCGCAAGGAGGACGTGATGAAGGATTCCATGTCGGCGCATCATCATAGGAGTTTCAACGACAAGGAAAGAGAAAAGTTATACAGGGAACATATCAATAGGTTGAAACTGCCGCAGTCGCAGCTCAAGAGCGAATTGAAGAAGTTGCTGGAGAGCGTACCGCTCAGACAGCTCAATAACCGCTCCTCCATAGCCAGCCTTCCGAGTCAGATCCTGGCGGATATACGGTATATCTCGCTCGACGTCAAGACGCGCGATGAGTTTATTGAGGGGTATATCCAGGGTCTTGCGCCGCCTCCTGAGGCTGGAAAGGACGCGGGGGAAGAAGAGGAGGATGAGATGCTTAGGAAGGCTAGAGAAGAGAGGAGGAAGAGGGAGAAAGCGTTGGAGGAGAGGGAGAGGAGGGTGGAGGAGGAGAAGAGAAGACAGGAGAAGAGGTTGGCGTTGGAGAGGGCGAGGTTGAGGGAGGAGGAAAGGGAGTTGCAGAGGGCCATGGTTGTTGACAAGAAGGGGTTGCAGAGTCAGTTGGCTGTGGAGGGAAAGACGGAAGTGCCGGCGCCCAAGGAGCATGTTCTGATGGTGCAAGGGGAGAAGGCTGAATGATGCTGTGATGCTGTGTGCTCAATCGTGGTGTTGGGCTGACGGACGAGTGGCCATGAGCAGAATCAATCATGTGCCGTCAGCTTCTGTTGCTTTCCTGTCAAATCGTTTATACCCAAGACTACCCATCTATCTATCTACTTGCATAGCGTGAGAATTGCTTCGTTTCTGGCCGTGCCGAGTTACCATGACAGCTGTGTTTGGAAGTGATCATGTAGAAGCCACAGAAGACGCACATTTAGGTTCTTGCAACAAACAAACAACATGGATCAAACTCAAACTCTGGAGGTGCCAGTGCCACCGCCACCAAGGAAAAAATCACGCCTTCGTGCCTGGCTGTCCTGATTGTACGTTGTACTCCTTGACGCCCTTGGACCGCTCCACGGCAAGGTCCAGTCACGTCATGGTAGGACGAATAGACGTGAAACACATACATGGAGGTATATGTATCCGAAACATCAGTTTACTCACGTCAAACAGTGACTCTTTTCGGGAAATAGCAGCCCCAGCCCAGCCAACCTAGTAACAAAGTATGTTAGAAAGGCTAGTCAGAGACTCGGAGAGTACGTCTAGTATCCTGCAGCTACCTAATTGTAGTACATCAATGAACTGGCAGGTATTCGCCAGGGCTTGGGAGACATGGTTTATTTCAGGGACGCTCCTTGTTGACGGTCATCGTTGTGATTTTGAACACAGAGAGCCGGCCGGTCACAGCGATGATGAGTGAGCGGCAGTGGCACGAAGTCTTCCGTTAAGAGTCCCCTGTCGATCATTTCTCTGCATTAACTTGACCGTTTTGTTGACGGACTATCTGAGCCCCAATAGGAGGCGGTTGGAAGTCGCTTTGAGTCCCTGGCCATTACCCCAGGCCTGGGAAATGTCTACCCCACGGGGAAATGAAGCCATCAAGCCATCGAGGCAAACACCAGGGTCGTCGTCCCATGGGGATGGGACGGATTCGCGTCACTCTTGGGTAAGTAGAAGTAAATGAGCAGGACATCGGACACTTGCCAAAAGGAATGTTTGAGATGTGAAGGTGAATCCAACTGCTAGAGCCTACCTAGAGGTAATCTGGTCTCAGGCTTTAAAACTCTAGAATCATCAGTAGCTTCTACCCAACCAGAACCCTGGACGAAGGAGGAGCTGAATGGCTCACTGATATCCAGAACCCTCGCTTGAGGTCTCGTCGATGGAACGGAGCTGAGTTGTATTGCAGCACAAGTTGTCTGCCTCGATGCGAAGCAGCCTTTGAAGTGGGCGCCATGTACGTAACGGGAAGGTCGTATGAATGTTTGTGGCATCTCGCGCTGAATCTCGCCTCGGACTTGACCATCTTTTTGTGCTCATTGTTTCTCTGCTGGACATTGGACAACCGGCGGCTGAGGCTGTACTGAAACCGAGTGCGTGTAAAGTGCAAGTAGAGGCATTCATTGCTCCATCAACCTTGTTCGCTGGGAAATTAAGATTTGTAGAGGCGACAAGAAGAAAAGAAAGCTGCAGAACGGTGAAGATAAGGCATTGCGGTAAGCACTGGCCTCGAGACATTGAAGGTCACTTTTGAGACGTGTATACATAGGTGCGAGGTGAGTATCCGATGTCAACCTGTCACATACGTACTGTACCATTTCTTTCTGATGGTTCCATAGGTCTGGGTTCGTTGGGCTGCCATTCGTGCGTTGGACGTGGTCCATCGACACTGCACCACATGATGAAGACGGCCCAGCGACGGCTCCATGCCGCCATGTTTGTAGGACTTGTGGGGACCAATGCGTCAAGAAAGGTGTCAGAACTCTCTTGCTGACCCAACACGGAAGGCCACATTCTGGAATGCGTTTGAAGAAGGCCAGTTTGCCGTTTGCAGCTCGCTTGCTATCGGTTTTTACGGGTTGAAGGAGGAATGAGAGGATCCAGGCATTCAGTTGGTGTTGCACTGCAGTCCGACAACTTCCCCCTTGGTTCAAGGTAACTCTTTCCATGCGACGAACGGAAAGAACAGGGAGAAATGGGAGGGGCGGTACGCAGAAATGGATTTGGGGAATGGCCCCTGGCTGTGAGTGGTGACCGGCATTGAAGCACGGGAAAAGGGGTTACTGACCGGTATTTCATGGACTCCAATCTGAGAAGTGATTGTTCTGACCTTCCTTATCATGTTGGGGAGAAGGGGGAAGCGTGACGACGAGGGCCGAAGAATGGGGGTGGGAAAAAGGTGGCCGGATTGGGACAAGTTCGTGATAAGGAACGCGTACGGTAGGTACGTACCGCACATCCTGACAAACGTCGGAAAAGGAACGAATCGGGCTGCTCCTCTGCCCTGAATACGTAGTCCCTTCCCGCCTTCCAAAAAGCTTGATTGCTCTTGCCTCTTTGTTAGCCCATTGCTTGATCGCGTGCTTAACTTGGCTTGGGGGAGAAGGATCGAATGAAGTCGAGACAAAGGAAGGCGCCCGGCTTGGCTGAAGTGAAGAGTGGAGTGGAGGGCCCCGAATTGTAGGGGCCTCAAGTGGATACATAGCACCTTCCGGTCTGGGGCTCTTGGCATCAAGGTGGC
This sequence comes from Copromyces sp. CBS 386.78, assembly GCA_030685235.1. Lineage (NCBI taxonomy): Eukaryota > Fungi > Ascomycota > Sordariomycetes > Sordariales > Sordariaceae > Copromyces > Copromyces sp. CBS 386.78. The sequence goes on from MU839216.1 coordinate 114,841, forward strand.
TTTCCGTACCTTCCCTGGATGGGCACCATGTACCTGCCACTCAAACCAATCACGCGACATCCAATGATAAGAATGGCCGGAGCAGTTGTCTGCCTGCTTGTGCCAATTGGCGGCCATCATCCCGTCCGAGAGTGAGACGACATGTGTTCCAGAAAGAATCACCGAACCGACAATCAGTGCGATACCAACAATATCGACCGTTAAGCATGTCTTCTCGCTCAAGTGGCCTTGGGTTGACACTGGCAGAAGACCCCGGATCAGCATCCCCAATCGGTCATGGTCCTCGGATATCCAGTCCAGTGGACAATAGGTACACTATCCATCTCCTTCTTTCTTTTTCACTTGTCACTAACACCTCCAACACATTCAGTTATACAAGGTATCATAGCCCTCTGAAGACAGTGGCGTCAAGGTTGCCAAGAACTCTCCCGGGTCCAAACCACGCAATCCACGGCATAGAACTACCCGTTCCATCAACACCAACAAAGAAGCTGGTACTATCATCAAGTCAACCCCCCACACAGCCCCGTACGCCATCACTGTCTTACGGCGATATATCTCTCACCAGATTACGCCCATTGATATGGGAGGGCATTTGGCCATGTAGATTGGTGGCGTGCTACCCGGCAATGGGTGGGTTGCAATCGATATGAGACACCGACAACCACCCCGGTCAAGTGTAACAAAGAAGACGCAAAGCCATGTTCATCCTCCAGTTACCAGTACGTACCGTCCGTGCAGTCTGATCCGTCCCCTCGCCGTCTTCTGCCAGGGTAGCCATGTATGCCGTCCAAGAGAGACAGAGAGACGCACGCGGAATGGGATGAGCACTTCAAGCTTATGAAGCTGGCTGGGTCTGGGCTGGACCAAACACGAACAAGGCTCCTGCCGTCAACCTTAACCTTACACACATCCCCGCCCGTCTTGTTACCCGTCGTTTATAACCCCCAGATCTCCCCGACGCCGCCCCCTTCCTGTCGCGTTGCGCCTGCAGTCAGTTCTTCTGTCGCACTGCGGATGCTACTCTGAGCACCCTCTCCCGCTCAGCTTCGACTCGACACTCCACGACATCGACGTCGAAACGATGGCGGAAAAACACCTACACTCTTCGGACCCAGAATTGGCCGGCGTCCCTCCACGAGAGAGCTCATCCGAGAGGAAAAAGAACGATGCCTACCTCGAGAGCGCCGCTACCATGGGTGAAGAAGATGCGGCCAGGTATGGCCACGTAAGCCGTGGGTGAGTACAAGTCCAATCTTGTCCCAGCAACCGCGTCGCTGACGACAGCCATAGTCTGAAGTCGCGTCACATTCAGTTCATTGCTCTCGGTGGAACCATTGGTACCGGTCTCTTCCTCGGTATCGGAAATGCCTTCACCCATGCCGGTCCTCTCTCCGTCCTCCTCGGTTACACCTTTACTGGTATCGCCATCTTCGCCATGATGCAATGTCTTGGTGAGATGGCCACATGGCTTCCTCTTCCCGGCGCTATCCCTCAGTTCTGCGCTCGATACGTCGATGGTGCTCTCGGTTTTGCTGTCGGTTGGAACAATTGGTACGCCGCCGCCATCACCCTATGCGCCGAAATCTCCGCCGCAGCCCTCGTCATTGGTTTCTGGGAAGGCGCTCAGAGCGTCAATGTCGCTGTCTGGATCAGCATTATCTGGCTTGTCATCATCTTCCTCAACATCTTTGCCGTCAGCCTTTACGGTGAAGCCGAGTTCTGGTTTGCGTCTTTGAAGATCATCACCATCGTTGGCCTGCTCATCATGGCCTTCATTGTCGACCTCGGCGGAAACCCGCACCATGAACGTCTGGGCTTCCGCTACTGGAAGAACCCAGGCGCCATGAAGGAATATCCGCCCCAGATACACGGCGATCTTGGTCGCTTCTTGGGTCTCTTTTCCACCCTTGTCAACGCTGCCTTCTCATACGGCGGTGTCGAAATGGTCGCCGTTGCCGCCGGTGAGGCCGAAAACCCACGCAAGAACATCCCCAAGGCCGTCCGTCGTGTCTTCTGGCGTATCCTCTTTTTCTACGTCTTGGGCTCTCTCGCCATTGGTGTCCTTGTGTCTTCGGAAGACAAGGGCCTTCTCGACGCCCAGGCCGACGGCCGCTCCGACGCTGCTGCCTCCCCCTGGGTTATCGGCATCAAGAACGCTGGCATCTCTGTTCTGCCCTCAATTATCAACGCTGTTATCTTGACTTCGGCCACGTCCTCTGGTAATGCTTTCCTCTACTCGGGTTCTCGCTACCTCTACGCTTTGGCGCAGAACCGTCAGGCCCCGCGCATCTTGCTTACTTGCAGCAAGAAGGGTGTCCCTTACTACGCCGTTGCCGTGACGGCTACCATCGGCGCCCTCACTTACCTCTCTGTCGACTCCAACGGCGGTGCCGCAAAGGCGTTCGGATGGTTCCAGAACTTGACTACCATTGCTAGTCTCTTCACCTGGTGCTCGATCTGCGTCGCTTACCTCCAATTCTACAAGGCGCTGAAGGCTCAGGGCATCAGCCGCGATACCTTGGTCTTCAAGAGCAGGTTTCAACCTTACACGGCTTGGTTCGCGCTTATCTACTTTGCCATGATTATTCTCTTCAACGGGTTTGCTGTCTTCATCAAGGGCAACTGGAATGTTTCGGGTAAGTCTCCTTCCACTTCATACCCTGTTCAAAGTTTCCCTAGAGGCCCATACACAGGTATGCTAACAAGGATTTTTTGAACAGACTTCATCGCTGCCTACATTGGTATCCCCATCTTCTTCCTCCTCTACGGTGGCTGGAAGCTCGTCAAGCGACCCAAATTCATCAAGCCGTATGAGGCCGACCTCACGACTGGAAAGGCCGCGCTTGATGCGGAGGATGAGCATTGGCAGAGAGAGTATAAGCCTCCTGTTACCATAATCGAAAAGATTTGGGATTGGGTGGCGTAAGCTGTAGGATTCTTGGTATTATTGGGGATGATGGTTGCGATGGTTGTCTTTTTCTGCACTGCGGAAGTGTCATGAGCGAGCGAGTCAGTCTGGTTGGAACTTGGAAGGAAGGGGGGTCTTTTAGTACTTATACCCATTATGAAACTTGTTAATGCAGATCAATATGGCCAGCCTACATCAAGATGTCAATTGAGTTCAGTGGTGTTCATTGAAAGGGAAGGATTCGTGCGGTTGGGTTCGGGCTCATCTATGGATCATTCACACCATCTTCCTTTGGACGAAAACTGAAACGAAAAGGCAGGCCAGCCAGTCGGGCATTTATTGAGGTCGAAATTCTGAATTGGAAAGAGGGAGGTGCGCCACCGGCTTACGGACGACCGACTTGTTGTGTTAAACGCGGGATCCGATCGAGTATCACGGTCTGCTTCAATTCACTCCCATTGTTGGGGACGGACAGCATCAAGCTCAACTCCCAGCCAAAAAAAGAAAGGGACTGGAGTGAAATTACGTACGTATGCTCCATGTCTCCGAAAGGCCACGAGGACTGTAACTAGACTAGCTGTTAAGTCTGAACGAAGCTTGAGGGCCAGGCTTGGTGTCACAAAGCTAAGGTAGGTAACTGATCATTGCATAGGTACTGTAGGAACGAAGATGGATGGATTTAAGGGAGGGAGGGGAAGTGCTCATCACATCACATGGCCTGGGTGCACTGCCCAAGATGTGTGCGGATGTCGGATGAGTAAGGTAGCACAACCCAATTGATGTTGAAGACATGATTGACTCGAGCAAAAGACGGAGGCACACTCAATTGGAACAGAGGCAACTTCGTTGGACATTGTGGAAGGTGACACAGTGCAGCCAAGTTTTATCATGATTCATGACTACATTTGCAGAATTGCAGGTTTTTTTTTTTTTTTTTCAGGTTAAGGTAGGTTGTCACAAGATGGCATCGGTATTTTATAGTAGGTATGTAGCATTGTCAGATTTTTTTTTGGGGGGGGGGGGACAAAACAAAATGAAATGAAATGAAATGAAATGAAATGAGATGAGATGCAAGATCCTGCTGTCGGGCCAGGCAGGTTTGAAGTCAAAGTCAAGTCTCCAGACTCATGTCCATCTTCGGCCTTATTATTGAAACCAGCCCAGACCTTCCTGTCCTGTGCTGTCTACCTACCTTAGGTACCTAGGCTCGGTCATCGACATGACATGACTGGACCACGGAGCAATAATCTAGACTGATGACTGGAGTGAGTTCGTCCGCACGTTGACCGTTCGTTCAATGACGGCACTGGCAGCGATGAGTGATGGATGGTTTGTCACTTGTCAGATAGATAGATAGACAGACAGACAGACAGACTAGACTGCTACATCAGATGATACCTACTATATCATGGAGACACAGCATTGACTCGTGATGCGTTGGTGATGACCACGGTGGAGTTCATGTTGGGTCTGGCATCTTACCTATTCAAGGTGTGATTCGCCTTCTAGACTTGTGTGTCTGGTGCCCTCAATGGAAAACGTGGAGCCAGACTGGACCAGACCGTTGGAATCTCGGAGAATTAATCAAAATTCTTAAGTCTGGGTTTGAAAACCTGGGGAAGTGACAGCACAGGTCGTGCAATCAATATCTGCCCCTGGGCCAACCATGGAAGTCTGGGGAAGATTAACCTTGTAGTAGTCTAGAGGAGTGCAACCAACGCCTGGAGACGGGAGTGTGTCTCGGACTGGACCAGACTGCGTGCGGTGTTGAGACTACTATGACTTGAGGCTCCATTCGCAGTTCAGTTCACATCCAATCTCACACATTCCATCCATCCATCCATCCAGTCACCTGCGTCTCTCTCTCTCTGTTTCTCTCTCGGTCCCAACATCTTGGGACGCGCTTGTGCTCAAGCCTCAAGCTGTGGAATGACACACAAGGACTGGAGCTAAAATGCCTTTATGAGTGCGTCATGGACTGACTGTGTCTGTCTGCAAACAACGCAACGGTCGGTCAATCTCTCCAGTATGTCCGTCTCCGGTTGGGGGCCCATCGCATCGCATCGCATCGCATCGCCGGCGCCATAAGGTACTCTTACTCTTACGCCGCCTAGAGTAGATTACTTGCTTCTGTTAGGTCCGGTCCAGTCCAGACTCTAGAGGTCCGATATCTCATTTATAAGGTAAGGTATTTCTTTTCTTGCACGACGAGCGGTTGAATCCAACACATTGAACCTTTTGGCGACTGCACTGGAATTGCAGCGGTTTTAAGCAATAAGACCTCAACTCAACTCAACTCAAGACGGATCTGAGGACATGACGACTGGAATCGACAAAGTTCCGTTCCCAGTCCTGACTCCTGAACAGACTGGACTGGAAATCGTGGACGTGGACGTGGCGTAATCGGGCAGCCATCCGCTTCACTTACCACACCACCACCACCACCACTACTCCGAACACCATACCATACCATCATCACGGGAACAGGACAGGCCTGGACTGGACGACGTTTTTGTGTCGCCGTCAGCTTTCTTTCCAATTTTTTTTTTTTTTTTTTTTTTTTTTTTTTGGGTTCCGAGCTTCTTCCGAGACTGAGTGCCAACCCCTCCCCCTCTCCTTCACTCCCTTCACTCCTTTTCGCACTTGTCCCTACCACCCCTCCCGTCTTTCTGGCCTTCTGCTCGGTTCTTTCCCATCCGGTTCGGCGGTTCCTCCAAGTTTGGAGCCAGGCATCATATCCAGTCCATCAGGCTTCCATGAATTTGGGGCCCATGGACGGAACGCTCGCTCAGTTAGGAAATATGTCCAGTCCCTGATGACGGGACTGGGGTGACTTTGACTGCATGCACAGAGGAGCGCAAACCAACAGAGGGTATTTATTATTGGTGGCTGCTTATGGTCATTGGACTCATCTTTTTTTTTTTTTTTTTTTTTTTTTTTTTTTTTTTTTTTGGTTGGTTTTTTTTTTATTTTTTGTTTTTTTTTTATTTTATTTTTTTTTTTTTTTTTAT
>MU839217.1:0-119433 GCA_030685235.1 Copromyces sp. CBS 386.78
TCATTCATAGGATGGATGGTTGGCCCAGAAAGTCTATAAGAAGGGTGGTCCCCTTCGAGGAAAGAAAAGGTTTTCTATAGCTCATCAGACACTTCCTGATATCTTTACCAATATAAAACCTATCTACCCATACTAAATATCGTTTTACTCGTTTTGAGCAGCTCTACGCAACTGTATCAACCTTTTGAAGCTATTTACAACCCTCGTCGATCGATACCCTCTAACAGAGGTTGTAATTATATCCTATTTATTAGCTCGCTAATCTACTATACTTCTAAATAATTATATTACGAACTTTTAAAAATTCTTATAATTTAATATATTATCAGCGAAGGACAAATTTATTAATACATTGAAATTATACCTACCCCCTAATTATAATATATAATTTACGGTGCCTTTAATAAAGGCCTTAAACTAATCGCTAGCGCAGTAGTAATAGGGACTAGGGTTAGTAAAGAAACGAATTAACCGGGAAACTATAAACAATAAATCTAGCTAAGTAATAATTATTAAATAGAAGAATTCGCTAATAGCCTTTTAATATTATTTAATTAAATATTAGGGGGCTATCTTTATTAAAAGTATTAATTTTTCTTATATTATAAGGGTATTTAGAGCTTTCTTATTCTATATAAAATTCTCTATAATCTTTAAAATATATTATTGTTATAATAGCTAAATTAATTATTTTGACCTATTTCGAAGGATTTCGATACTAAAAAACTATTAAAAATCGTAACTGCTTATAAATTAGTAGTAGTCCTTAAGTATAGCAATTACTTAGTTAGCCTAATTAAAATACTCTCCTTTATAAGCGATAATAATATTATTAACGTAGAAGAAGACTATTACGCTACGGTAAATATAAATATACAGCTCTATAAGGATAATTGAAAAGCTAGTTTTCAAGAGGGTTTTAATAAATTCCTTCTACTATAATAAGGGGGATTTATATAAATTGTAAAGAATTCTTAATAATTTTAATATTTTTCTTTTCCATTTATATCCCTAGGGCGCCTATATATAAATAAATTTATTAAAATACGTATTAACGAAAGTATTAATAATATTATATTATTTGAATTTAAAATCGAAGTAAATTATAATAATTATTATAATCCGTAAAGAACGGATTGCGAAGGTAATTACGTACGTATTACGTACGCTATTACATTCTTATTAATTTCTTTGTATAATTAGACGAATTTTATATTTTAAGAAGAATTTTTCTATATTAAATTTATACGTATATATTTATATAAAATCGAAGGGGACTTTATTATTAGTCTTCTATTCGCCTTTATTAATTTATACTTATAATTTCTTTTTTTCGTAATTAATTATATATTCCTATTTAATTCGACGAAAAATAATATAAAAGGGATAATAATATAATTCTTTATACGATTTAGGGGGAGGAAGAAAGTTTCGCTATTAAAATATAATTAATACGTATATTGTATTGAAATAATTAATTTTATTACGGATTAGTTTCGAATTTAACGAAAATTCTTCCTCTAATATTTCTACCCTAAGTTCTATAAAACGCAACCGGTCTAACCTTCCTTTTGAAATAGGATTATTTTTAAAGATAGTTATATTAAAGCGGGAAATTATAGCCAAAAAATTTCCTACCTATCTAAAATATTAGTTGTAAATCGGCTAATTTTCTCGTAGTTAGGAAGTATTTAACTTGCTAATAAGAAATAATATTAGACTTTTTAGAAGAAATAAATATGTAATTTTAACCTCCTCTTCTTTATTTAATACTGTATCCTATTAATTATTATACGATTCTAATACTTCTTTTTATTTTTAAATAAATATAGACTTAATCGGATTAGTTAAAGGTAGGTTAATGGCGTTAATAGTAATTAATATAGATTCGATTATAGGACTTTTATTTTCGTCGTTTTCGTTTTCCGCTTACTTAATAGAAAAAAGTTTAAAAACGTCGATATTTAATTAATAGAAATTATTTAATTATACGGCTAATTTTTCGAGGGATATATTAAGGGTATTATAGAGGGTTTAAATATTATTTATAAAGACTTCATTTTCGTTAAATATAATATTTTATATAATGTTAGTCTTAATATAGATATTATATAAAATATATATCTATAACGGATTTACGGGTCCAAATTATACTATAAAAGTATAAAGAATATATTTATAGGTAATATATACAATAAGTATAAGCCCTATATTTTTAGTTGATTTTATTCGAATTTATTCGTTTAAATAACCGTTGTTGAAATTTCTACTATATATAACCCTAACCCTCGTAAGGGGGTGTAAGGGTGGCTGGGTACGTACCAGGCGGCCCAGAAAGGTCCAGAAACGCCGTGGCGTTGACCAGGGTCGATAGCGTGACCAGGGTAGATAAAGAAGGTAAAGGATTCTTTCAACCTCGAAAGATTCTTTCAACCTCGAAAACCTTTCAACTTCGGAAAAGGATTTCTTAGTCTAAACGTTTGCGTACGAGACGAAAGAAACTACCTTCCGAACCGTCGGAAACCGAAGAATCCGACGGAGCCGACGGATATCTCACAACTCAACCAGGTGGCCCAGAAAGTCTATAAGAAGGAAGGTTTCCTTCGAGGAAAGAAAAGGTTTTATATAGCTGATCAGACACTTCTTGATATCTTTACCAATATAAAACCTATCTACCCAAACAAAATATCGTTTTACTCGTTTTGAGCAGCTCTACGCAACCGTATTAACCTTTCGAAGCTATTCACAACCCTCGTCGATCGGTACCCTCCAACATATAATAATTACTTTATTAATATACGGATTCTAAATATAATAAATATTAGTTAATTAATAGCCTACTAAATATCTAATTTAAATACGTTGTTTTAGCTTTTAAATTTTCTTTTAATTATATAGTATATCGATTATAAGTACGAAAATTTTATACCCGTATACCTTTAAGTAAATTAGCCTAAATATTACCCGTTATTGCCCGCTATTTTAGTTTATTATATACGCTATTAAACGTTCTTCTAAAGATTTTTAATTGAATTCCCTTCGTAGGGTCCTATTTATAAGGTAGACTACTACTATTGTAGTCTCTCTTTAGAATTCTTAAAGTAAATAAGTACCGTCTATTATCGTTGCCACCTTCTCTTTAATTATACCCCCCGAACGTTTAGCGCTACCGTTTTAAATTTATAAATAAGGAATTGAAGGTTCGATAATCGTTCCTTTTTAAGAGAAGAAGGTAGCGATATAGGGTTTTAATATTATAATTTTATTATTATATTCGACTACCTTTACTTTAATTTAGTAATATAATTCTAAATTATTAAATAATAATATAAATGTAGTAATAATTAAATTCGTTAACCGGTTAAATAAATAGTAAAATTATATATACCTGGACTAACGATTTATAACGATTATTAAGTTAAAAATAATTCCCCCGCTAGCCTTTATAATTAGATAATTAAAAAAATCGATTACGAATTTTATTTTTAAGCCTTCTAGCGTATTACGAATTTCCTTTTATATTTAGCGTTTTAAATTAATTACTATATAAGAATTATAGTAAATTAAATTTAGGCTCTTTAAACGGATTTTATATTCCTAGTCAATTAATTAAATTAATATTTCTAAATTAAGGTAATTAAGCCGAAGATACTAGCGTAAAATATTGCTTTCTTAGGGTTTCTTAACAATTTTATTAATAAACTAGTAAAATTATACGTAAAAAGAAGATTAATTAATACGTATTTCGAAAGAGACGTATTTTAATACGAATTATTTAAATTTTAAAGAGAAATTATAAACGAAGGAATTATCCGAACAGAAATATAAATAACTAAATTTAATAATTTAATCCTAATAGAATCCTCTTTCTAATAATTTTTTTAGGGAAATAAAATTATAAACTATATTTAATATAAATACAACGTTATTAAATTTAAAATTTATTAAATAATTTTCGTTGTTATTTATAATTAAATAGATTATTTTATACCCTTCGATTATAATAAACTTATTTCTTACTTAAATATAATCTCCCTTCGCCGCTTTTATAAGGCTTTTAAAACGATTAACCTTATTAAAAATATAAATTATCGTATTTAAATTAAGAATCGTTAAATTTCTTAATAAGTATTTAAACCTTTTATATTGAAGTTCTAGTATTAAGAAATTCGTTTTACAATTAATACTACCGATACGCCGACTTTTTAATTAATCGCCGCTAGTACTTTTATCGAAGGTAGTTCCCGCTCCTTCTTTATTTAAAGTTTTTATTTAAATTTCCTTTACCCGTTAAGCGAATTTATAATCTTTTAAATAATTTTCCCTAACGTAGTTTATAAAAAAAAAGGACTCCCGCTATTAATTAGGGGTTATAAATTAATTAATATACTAATAATTCTTTAAATTATAGTTTATACGTTTATAAATAGAATAAACCCTCTTCACCCACTTTCCTCTTTAATTATAGGAGGCGCTAAACGGTCTTTTATTATTTTATTCCCGGGAATTACTAGGATAGGCGTCCCTTCTAATTTCTTTAGCGAAAATAGTTCTAATACTAAACGTACCGCTTTTTAAAATTTAAAAGCGATTTTTACCTTACAGAAATATATCAATAATAATTTATTTAAATTTCCGGGATACTTTTTAATACGTATAAATCTTACTATTTAAATTTATACGATATATAATAACTTAAAAAGTAAAAAAGGAATTAAGAAATTTATTTATTATTTTAAAGAAGTTAAATATTTAATTATTTCGTTTAATATATTCATCTACTTTAAAAAATTCGCTAATAACTATAATTTATTCCTACTCCAATAACTAACTAAATTAATTTTTAGGGTAGGTAGTAATTGAAATTTTATTAAAATACTTAACTTTAATATCGTTTCGAACCTTCTCCTTATTATATTTAATAATTTAATAGAATTTATTATACTAAATAACTAAGGTAGCCGGTTCTAGGAAGTAAATTAATTAATAATATTTTGCTACGTATTTAATTATTTATTCCTTTAAAATAAAGGTCTTTTTAAAGAACTTATTTTAATCCTTCTTTTTATAATAATATTTTGTAAGGGCTAATTAATAGTTATAGTAGTCCTACTCTACGGTAAAGCTTAACTTTTTAATTACGTAGGAAGTAAGCGGCTTAATTAGAATTAAGGCCGTAAGCGGGGGAATTGTAGCCCCTTTAACTATTTAGGAAGCCTAGATATTAGCGGCTGGGGAATCTTCAGTAAATTTTAGAATATTCTATTAAAATTAGTTATCCGTAATTAGTCCGGTTCCTAAGGCCGGGGCTCTTAGGATCTCTTAGAATTTAGAGATTTCCGGCTTTACTAATTCTATAGGCCAATCCTCTTTAGTTCTATTGTCGGTAATATACTTCTATAAATCGAAATTTATCACCTTCAATTTAAAACCCTTTTCCTAGAAAAATTAATCTTTAATTTTAAACAAGGTAATTTCGCCTATTTTAATAAAATCCTAGTTAAGAAATATTGTCGTTAATACTTTTCGATATTTGTTGAGTACTATATCTTACTCGGTTTATTATAATCGGTGATAATACGTATAAAACTCTTAATTGTAGAATATAAGTACGTATAGGGATATTCTAGAAGTAGGAAGAAGATTGTATATTGTATTGAGTTCTGTATGCCTAGAAATCCCTCACAGAAAATCTGGTCAATGCAATATACTAGACCCGCTAAGTTACATAAGCACTACCTCTGTACATCCTCATTTCTGACAGATCTCGACCCTCCAATTTAGACTTCGCCCGCTTCGGCGCCGTGGCCGTCGCTGTTGCAGCGGAGAACCTTGTTCGGTGGATCCCCTTTGCCTGCCTTTTTCGAAACACCAGTGTCCGTAGATTCCGTCGACTCGCTTTTTGCGATCCGTGTCTTGGGTTTTGTGTCAGGAGGTTTTCCCCTTCACGGGTTTCTGGGGGAAGGGATGCAGGTGGCCTGTCATTGGTCGGGCCCAAAGGGGGCTGTGCAGAGCTGTTTGGAATTGAAGGTTACGCGGTTGTATTTACTGCACCATTTTATATTCCGCATATACCTTACCTCTCATTGAACTGCAATATTCCCGAAGCCTGACAGAAGCGCTGAGCATGACATCTGGCCGACGGGCGTTTGTGCATCGCGTTAGTTGTTGGTAAATGCTTGGTGTCTGTCGTCCAAGGCGTTTCTTTGTGTCTGTCTTTGTCATTGACGAGCGCTAATTTGGCTGCACTATCGAAATGACTGCGCGCCAAAGGGAGGGGAAGTTGTTGGCAATTGTCAGGGAATGCCGAAGCGGTTGACATGTGGTAAACAGAGACGATCTCACGCTGCCTATCATCCAGCATTGCTCGTCCTTTGCCCAACTTGAAAGGTTGGTGCAGAATGGAGGCATTTGGGGCATTGCCAGCCACCGCAAGCAAGAGAATATGCTTGGTGACGAAATCCCATGTTGACCAAGCACAGTTCCAAGGACGACAAGAAGCCAAGTGCAGGTGTACGATCGGCCTTTACGCATTCCAAGATACAGCCAAGGTCTTGTTCACCATCTGTCGAGATGAGGACGGAAAGAGCATGCAGTTTTTGTACAGCTCCCGTTGGCATTCTTCAACAGTGCCACTGCCGCGTGAGGGAAGTGCCCCTGAAAGAACGAGGAAGGATTGGAGGAAAGGGTCCCGTCGTGCAAGTGCGACGGCACAAGGGCAAGGACCTCGAGGACTCATCAAAAATGCTAATGCGATACCTGGCAGACCGTATGTGGAGAGTGCAGAACGCAGGTACTCCACTAGTGGGGCCACACCTCATCTCCCCGGGGCTGCATAATGCGGGCGCTACCTTGTGCCTTGTCGTACCTGGCGAAGGCCGGGTCCCCGATCTTAAGCACTGGCCCAATCTCGTCGCACTCCCGTCCTCTGCTCTCCAGTTGTCTCCTTCGTTCCCAGGCCCTCCCTCGTGTGTCTGGTCGTCCAACACATCTCGACTCTTGTCCCGGTTTTGTCTCTCATTACGACACCAGCCTCTTTCCCTCCTTCACAACACTGCCTTCTTTCTCTCACACGTTTTTGCAAAATCAAGGAGTTACGCCCCCAGTTGCGTTCTCCGTCCCCAAGCAGCATCGTGCCGCTGCCTCTGCCGGCCTCATCAGTCTTCCCCCCTTCTTAGTTCTTTCAGATACAATTCTGAGCACCTTCTATTCCTGTTCTTTGCACCTCCTCCCTCCTTTGGTCTACCACATTAACCGGGCAGAAACTAAACCGCATCCGCAGTCGCCCCGAAACCTCCCTTCGTCAACACCGTCCTCTTCCTCGACCAAACCCTCGCTTTTCTTCAACACGCTCGTTTCAGTTGTGGAAACTTGAAGAGGAATGGACAGGTTGGATTGAAACGGCAGACAACCTTCGCTTTTCCCCATTTCTGCCACGACGACGACAACTCGACTCGACTCGATCCAACAACCTGAAAGCCGGCCTTTGAAACGACGACAAACAATATCGGCCCCATCGTGCATTGACAATCGCTCTCTGCTGCTCATCCGATTTTGATTCTTGGCTATTGTTCTTGCTGGATAACAGCGATACATTTAGGAGTCTTTCTTTTGACCATCAGCTTAGCTCAGCTTCACCTGTGTCGACTACGTTTGTGTTCGAACCTTCAACGAGTAACCGCCCAAGACAAAGACCGCGAATCGCCTCTCCCACCCAGTAACCCCTTCGGGGTATCGTAGTAACCGACAATCTCGAAATCACATAAACCGACCACAATGCGGTTCTCGATAACACGGCCCTTGGCGGCCCTCGCGGCGATCGCGGCCCTCGTATCGCCCGTCTTTGGCGAACAGAAGCTGGCGTCCAAGGCCCTTAAAACATGTCAAGAAAACTCGGGCTTCTCAGCCAGTCTGTTCAACGTTGTTTATACTCCAGAAAGCGGCAGGGCAAATGTCGACATTGTTGCTGTCTCATCCATTCAAGGCAAAATCATCTTCGATGTTGCCATCTCGGCCTACGGCTATGAAATCATTACCGCCCAAGTCGACCCTTGCAATTCTGGATTGCTTGGTTTGTGCCCTATGACGGCCGGCAAGATTCCTCTCAACTTCTCGCTCCCCGTCGACAAGGATTCTGTTTCGCAGATTCCCAGCATCGCCTACAACTTTCCCGATATTGACGCCAAAGTACGAGTCAGAATCAACATGACAGATGGAGACGATGCCGGTCAAACAGTCGCCTGTGTCGAAGCTGAAATCTCCAACGGAAAGACCGTCGACTTGGCCGGTGTCAAGTGGGCTACCGCCATCGTTGCTGCCTTCGCCTTGACTTCGTCTGCCTTCGTTTCCGGCCTCGGTCACCACAATGCCGCCTCTCACGTCGCCGCTAACGCCCTTTCTCTCTTTGGTTATTTCCAAGCCCAAGCCATGCTCGGACTTACCGGTGTTCCTTTACCACCTGCCGTCATGGGATGGACCCAGGATTTCCAGTGGAGCATGGGCATTATCAAGGTCAATTTTATGCAGGACATCTTTACCTGGTATCAGCGTGCGACTGGCGGTACTCCCTCGATGCTTTTCGACTCTATGGCGACAGTTTCTGTTCAAGTTCAGAAGCGCGCACTGGACATTGCGGATTTGGGTGTGGGCTTGGCCAGGCGTTCCATGTCGTATATGCCCAGGACCATCTCTGAACCCATGGAGCAGGCCATGAAGCGGGAACTACTCAGGCGCGGAAACATCCAGACAGATACCGGCACCTACGTCGTGTATGGCATCCAGCGTGCGGCTTTCCGTGCCTCCATCGAGTCCACCAACCTGTTCATGACGTGCTTGGTTTTCTTCTGCGTCCTCGTTGTTATCACCATCCTTTGCGTCGCCGGCTGGAAAGGATACTGCGAATTGGCCGCACAGAAGGGCTGGATGAAACACGACACCTTCCTCGACTTCCGAAACGGCTGGTTCACCGTTCTCAAGGGCATTCTCTTCAGAATTACGCTTATCGGCTTCCCCGCCATGACCGTCATGTGCATGTGGGAGTTCACCCAGAAGGATTCGCCCGCCGAAATCGTGCTGGCCCTCTTTTTCTTCTTGGGTATGGTTGGTACTTTGGGCTGGGCCGCATTCAAGGTCATCAGAATCGCGCGCCGCTCCGTTGTCATGCACCAAAACCCGGCCTATATCCTCTTCTCCGACCCTCAAGCGTTGAACAAGTGGGGTTTCCTCTACGTTCAGTTCCGAGCTTCGGCCTACTACTTCATCGTCCCTGTTCTTGGCTATACGATTGTCAAGGGTATGTTTGTCGCTTTCGGACAACATAATGGTACTGCGCAGGCGGTCGGTTTCCTTATTATCGAAGCCGCTGCTTTGATCGCGGCTACTGTCATGCGCCCTTGGATGGACAAGAAGACAAACTGGTTCAACATTGCCATTTGCATCATGAATTTCATCAACGCCATCTTCCTGCTGATGTTTACCGAAGTCTTCAACCAGCCACCGCTCGTCACTGGTGTTATCGGCCTCATCTTGTGGATCTCCAACTCCATTTTCTCCCTGGTTTACCTTCTGATGCTCATCTGCTCTACGATCTTTGTGTTCTTCCGCGAGAATCCCGACAGTCGTTACCAGTACATGGCCGATGACAGGACATCCTTCATGAAGTCCCAGACTCACCTTACGACAACCACCGAGCTGGATGCGCTTGCGGCGACCGCTCGCGGAGACAAGTCCGGGTTTAAGGGACTCGACCTCGATGACGATGCGGAATCCATGTCTTCGGATTCGCTTCGTCGTCAAACCGAACTTCAGCCGGGTATGCCAGCTGGTGGAGCTGGTTTGCACTTCAATGCTCCCCCAAGGTCTCCGGTGGACCCTGCGATGCCGCTATTCCCCTCGGAAGGCCGGAACACCCCAGGTCCTCAGTATGGCGAGAAGCCAGGTGTGAACTTTGATCATCGGGGCCCGTCACCAAGTCCATACGGCGGTCCACCAGGCGGGAACGCCAGCCTCACGCCACAGTACAGGACTCTCAATAACGCGAGGTAAGTGTGTCTTTTGTGGTCAAGAACAGATCTGAATCAAGCTGACAATTGAAACAGCCCATGGCAACGAGGTGCCGGCTATGAGCACTAATGATCGAAGTTCACTGGCAAGATACTAATGGTCTTCGCCTCTTACGACCTTGGGAATAAACGGAGTTTTTGCTTTTCGGAGAAGCCATTTTTATGACGGCAATACTTTTCACTCCTCGGATGGCGGTATATTTTTGGGTTGGTTTGTTGAAAGACCCCTGCATTGGGTATGGATATCTCACACCTTCACAACAGGTGGACGGGACAGAGGGGACAAAGGATTTCAAGAAGGGAGGGTCTTTGTGTGTGCTTGTTGTGCCTCCTTGCCTCAAGTCATTGTATACCCCCTTGCTTTTGATGCTGGTTTTATGCCAGCCTCCCACACTCTGCCGTGTTGGATACACGGGCAATGAGTGTTCTTTTCCTTACTCTCACTGATCACACCGTTTTTCTATTTCTGTTTTTATTTCTATTTCTTTTTGTCTGTGTTTCAAAATATGCTATGGCATCACAAGGGCGTCTTTGGGTGGAAAGCAAAAGATAGGGCGGAGGAGGAGGACGAGGAGGGGGAGGAAGAAAGTCTCCTCCGAAAAGAGAGGGCGACAGATACCATGCTACATAGTTAGCGTTGGAAAGAAGAAGATCAAGATCAAGCAAAAAGGATTGGTCATTACCATACATACCATACAATATCTCGGCTCGTGGCCCTGGCTGTGACATATCACGGATACCCAGAAAGACCCCGACCCATTGCAAACGAAAGAAAACTCAACATTAGCATCAACATCAAATGTGTATACTATACCCAAGGAAGGAAAACCAAACATCCGGGGAGGAGTTGAGCATAGCATATCCATTTACAGCTGAGCTGGGTAGAAGAATAAGAATAAAAACAAAAAAGATATTGACAAGTACTTGAACTTTCGCATACAGTGACCACAGAACAGCCAGTACCTACGCAATTGTCCGGAAGGTGAAAGTTTCTCAACACCGTACAGCCACCATATCGAGTCGTTTTGTATCACAAAGACGAAGAAAGGGCCATCTCCCTACATGTAGGAGATGACAGAAGACGACGTTTCAAAGGCTAAGTGGTGATAGTTTGGGAGTGTCCTCGTAGAGTTACAGTAGTTGAGGCCGCGAATTAAAGTGGGGCTCATAGGGAATGTATTTGTTCCATTGTGTACAGCACCAACACACACATACACACATACACAACCTGTGGAGGTGCCGACGAAAGCTGACACAACAAAGTTTTGCTCCAAAGTGGAAGAAGAGAGAGTATGAAAATACTTTGAAAGAAATACGATTGACAAGAGCGTACTCATACTTGACAGAAAGAGACCATACATAATACATACAACATTGGAAAGAACAATCCAGGCAGAAGAAGTGAGCAAGGCGACTGGACCATTCATCAATCATCATCCATGCACTTCAGAGCACATCGACCCATTCTCGTTCCAATCTTATAATCCAATCTTATCCACTTCAAGTCTCCTTCTCTCTTTCTTTCCCTCAAGTTGTTACTCGAAAAGCCCTGCCTTTGCAATCTAGTGAGAAGGACGTAACTGACACAGATGCAACTCACCCGCCGGAAATGAAAGTGATAATGAAAAAACCGACAAAAATGAAAAAAGAGGATGGGACAATGGTCAGGCGGTCGTCCCCAGAACAGGCTGGGGACGGGGGCGGAGGCGGGGGGATGCGAATTTTCGCAGAAAACTTGCTGCCGTCGGGAATCGAACCCGACGGGCCGTGGGTTGGCCGGTGAGTCTGGCAGTTAAACCGCTGGACCATGTGTCCCATTGGGAGGTGTTGAAATATTGGGTAAAAGACCTGGTATATAAACCCCGGCGCTGGGCAGTGGGCAGGTATAAGAGGGAATGAGCAGGTTGGCTTGCTGGCGTGGCAACTGGCTGGCCGATGGGCTTTCGTCCGATCTCTGGTAGGTAAGTATGGAAGATGCAGGTTCGAATGGCCTCCTCTCCTTCCTTCCTTCCTTCCATTCGTCCCTCTTTTTCCCTCCTTCTCTCCCGTCCTTGAATCCTTCCTTCCCGTCACCCAACTTTATCCAACCGAACCCTCAACGCCCCATTCTCCACCCCTCTCACGTTTCCTGTCTCATCCACCTCAAAAACAAACAAATCCAGCGGCCGACTTGCATAAACCACGCCCGTCACGCCCACCCAAGTCGCACAATCCGTACCCATTTGCATCCCCGTTTTTCGCTCGGGGAGACTCAAATCCTCAAAGACGGCTTTGAAAGCTACCCTTTTACCTTTTCCGTCTGGTAAAGGTTCGGAAAAGCCCGTGGGGTATAAGCGGACAGAAGGTTTGATCTTGTCGAGGTACTCGTCCGTGATATTGGACCCGATGGCGACCGCGTAGAAGGACATGTCGGTCGAGTTGGAGCTCCAGTTCTTGAGAATGAGGCCTGGGGAAGAGGAGGAGGTGGAGATTGTGAGGGAGGAGTTGAGGCGTATTCTTTCTGTGATGGTCCCGTTGGTGTATTTGGGTGGGGTTGGGGTGGAGGAGTTGGATGGGGGAGACGCAGACGGAACAGGCACTGTGATGTTCCCCGTGTAGCGGTATTGGCCACTATAGATCCGGTCGGCCTCGGTGCGAGCGACGTAGGTCATTGTTGAGAGGTAGGTGGATGTTAAGGTGTCGGCAATGCCCATGGCTAAACCGGCGGGCGGGTCGCCGGCGGCAAGTATGGAGAAGCCGATGTCGAGATCTGGGATGATGGCGATGAGGGGGGTGTAGGCTCCTAGGGAGCCGAGTTTGTTGAAGGCGTGGGTTATTTGGAAGGATTGGTCTAGAGCTTAGTTAGTTAAGGGTAACAACAGAGGAAGAGGGGGGCAGAAACATACTGAAGCCTATATCAAGTTGCCGGATACCCCATGGCATGCCAACAAGAGACTTGGGGTCCGAGGTAAACACCGATGGTTTCAGCCACCGGCGTGTGACAGCTGGCTTGAGCAATGTTGAGCGCATAATCGCGCGGCCGAGCGAGGACATGTCGCCAGCCGAGGTGTACATATTTCCGGTCCTGCAAAACGATGGTAAGCTCACTGCTCCTGTACCTATCCGGCTGTTTCAAATTACTCACGCAGCTTCCTCCGCCAACTCAAACGCCCAAGAAGTCTTGTATCGATTTCCAGGGATAATTCCCAGCGAGTCGTCCGGTGCCGACGTGAACGTATGCGTGAGATTCAACGGTGTCAGCACCGAATCCTGCACCAGAGTCTTGAAACCCTTCCCAGTGATGCGTTCGGCCACATAGCTCAGGAGCGCAAAGCTAATGTCCGAGTAAGCTGGCGTAGACGAAGTCGGGAACGAAGGGGGCAGCTTCCCCAGCCCGGTGAATAGCTGGTCCCTGTTGCAAGTAGGGTTGGTACCGCACGGCGGAAACTCTTCGAGCGGGAGAGGCGGGAACCCGATCTTGTAGAGATCTTCGAGAGGCGCTTCGTAGGCTAGTTCTCCTAGGAGGGCATCTTTGCGCATCACAACAGTCAGCTCAGCTCGGCTCCCTGATCCTGTCTTGAAGCGTAGAAGAAACACCTACAATCCCGAATCAACCCACTAGTCTGACTAGCCAAACTCCCCAACGTCACCTCCTCCCAGTCTGGCACCATCATCGACCCACCGGGCGTCTTCTCCGCCAACCGTTTCAACTCCGGCAAGTACTTTGTCACTGGCTCAATCCAGACCTTATCACCCACCGTGGCCAAAAAGGCCAAAACCGTAAAGATCTTGGTAATACTCCCTATCCTAAACACGGTGTTGGTATCAACCTTGCTGACGCCCGTCGAGTTGAACCCCCCCAGGTTCGGCGCGGTCCAGTAGTGCGACCATAGCGGTTTGTCTTCGCTTCCGGAAAATACCTCGACGGAATATGAAAAGTGGTCGGCTCCTGTCGTGTTGTCGTGGTCGATGTACTTGAGGAAGATCTCGTCGAGGAATTTGGCGGCGGCTTGGATGGAGGCATTTTGGAGAAGGTTGCTGGGTTTGGGGAAGAGAGGGCCGTAGAGGGGACAGGGTTGTTTGGCGAAGGAAGGGGCGAGATGGGTGGCGCCTGCCACCAGGAGCAAGAGGAAGGACTTCATGTCTGAGGTGGTGTTGGGTTATGGGGTGTGGAGCAGCTGCAGCTGTTGCAGCTGTGCAGCGTTCTTGCCGTTTACTGCAGATCGCCTGGGGAGATGATACCTTAATCTTTGCTTCAGGGGCGCAGCTTCTCATGGGGACTCTACTGGTTCTTTTCAGGTTAGGTGTTTTGTCATCTTGGACGACACTGGGAGGCTGGGTTGAGATACTCACGAGGTGAGTTCGGCATTCGCTGTGAGTGGTGGTTACATCAAGGATGAGTAACTGAAAGGTAATTGATTCAAGGTAGTCTTCAAGGAAAAATATGACCACTTGGGACAATTTTTGGTTTCGACAAGATGAAGCTCGGAGGGAAGAACGGAAACCCCAAGTTCTTAAACCACAGGCAGAACGAAGCTGTGGTCTTGATATACAAGATGTGTTCGCGGTAAGAACTGCACACATGCTATTCCTGGACGTTATCATCGGCCGATCCTGGTAAGGTTGGGACATACAAACTCACATCCGTAGACGGGGAAGATCACTATCATGAACCCCCAAATGCTATAGTAAACGCAGTTCGTTACGTGCCTTGAGCGCAGAGTAACATGCCAATCTGTCACAACGTTCCATTTTCCACAACCAAGGCGTTGATGGCATCGGATGTCGGTAAGCGACCCGGCAAAGAATACAACTTCATTTCCTCTGAAGTCCGACGTCTAGATGTCCGCAAGTTTCCCAAACACCTTACAGAGACCGAAACCGTAGGAGCGGAACGTAGGTAGATATGTGAGTTCCGCCGGTGCCAAATGAACCGGGTTTCTGGTCCTCCATACATGGTTGGTGCGGATATCCCCAGTCGTTAGCTTGAAGCAGTTATTGGACGAGATAGCAGACTTTCGATTACCCATTTATCCTCCGGCCAGAACCATCCTACTATATCCATGGGGGATAATCTTGGGTGATTGTGCAGCTAGTATCAGTTGCGCCTCCTTCCGCTGTCAATGGCACCCTTCGGGCTACTTGTACTACGTCCATGGGACATTGTCTTGTTACCAATTCGTAAAACACGAGAGACTAGATGCAGACGTTATTCTTCAGTTACCGATGGCAAGTACCGGTGACATCAATTGACCCCAAAGAGACATGAAAAGAGGGGAAAATGATGGATAGAGGCGTAAAGTCATATATGTATTATGGGTGGTTACTTAACCTAGTGTTACTGACAGCAAACATCCATGTTGCGCTAATGTTCAGTCCCAAACTAGCAGCATCATTTCCTCCGGATAGATACCCTTATAGCCAGCTCTTATGGTTGCTCAACTTGATATAGCTCTGTCTTGGATCATCCGTCTTCCCCTTGGTATCGCCATCCTTGAAGTCTACCAGCTCCATTTCCGAAGTGACCATATCCCGACGACTCTTCCTCTTGAGTCTCTGCCTCTTTTCAGTTGCTTCCTCAAAAAAGTAGTGGTTTGATTGTTCCGAGTAGCCGATACGCCATGGCACATCCAACTGAGTGCCTTTAGGCCCCCCTCCACATGTTCCGCTCAGTTGGTAACTTGGAGGGGAATTGATGGCCAGAGCAAACAAATTTGCTGGATCCGTGAAGTCGGTGAGCGGCCGGCCTCTGAGTTGGATGAACAGATGAACCAAGCAAAACAGGTTTAGCAGAAAACCCATAATCAGGATTAATAGGAACGCGCGTTGCCATTCCTGAGCAGAACCCGAAGTGTACTCTTGTTTCGTGATCGAGGCGTTGAACTCATGCTTCCATCCTGGCATTCCGGGTAAAGAAGCGTTTATCGCCTCTGGGGGCCAATAGTTAACAAGAGGCGTCTTTATAGAGCCAGATATCAACGTGGGGCTGACAAGTGCTGCCAAGACCTCAGCGAGGGATGGCGTTTTGAGGGGCAGAAAGTGATCCTCCAAAGGTAGTGCGGTCAGGATTCGATCTCGCGACGCATTCAGAGTTGTCAGTCCGGAATTCATATAAATGGCTAGCTGCCAAGCATCCGCCAACCACTTCCAGTCAGCCTCATCCGACTCCACAGCGTCTGGGACTGACTTGCGGTAGCTGACAGGGTCACTTTCATCTTCGCAGTTTGCCGACATATGGGCGCCGGTCGTCCCTGAGATGTTGAGGTGCGTCGAACAGTTGATGGAGAGCCACGACCGAATCTCGCACAATGTGTAGTCGAGCGTGAAATTGTTGTTGACGAGTGTATAGACAGAGCCTGACTTGTAGGTCCAGTTTGTTGAGCCTTGGACTGTTGCATTGATGATCACGTTGTACTCTGACGGATACTGCCCATCCCAACTTTATTAGCGAGTTCAACTAAGTCGGCTTGAAAGATGCTTACCCTCTGAAAGACCGGTGGTCGTCGATGGTAGTCTGGGCCCCATCTGAATATGTCGTCCACATCGGTCCGGTTCAGCCATTGAGTTTCGTTCGGGGCCCAGTCGTAACGAGGGACATCGTTCAACCAATTCAACCCGCCTGTCACTTCGTCTTTGAGTTCCGCGTTCATTAAGTTGGCATGGGGCCATGCCGTATATACAAGAGGCGCAAGCTCCCTCCTGGTCATTTCCACGCAGAGAACATTCAGCGCGGGGCTAACTGCACTTGCCGCTAACCTGTATTCTCCGACTCCGGAAAGATCGCTAGGTTGGAGGATCTCGTTTGTGGGATCTGTTGCTGCGTCGTACACTCCTAAACATGGTTAGGCCTGGGCCTTTTTTTTTTTTTTTTTTTTAACTGATTGAAAAAGAATCTTACCAGGGTGAGGAACTGCTAGAGTCACATTGTTGACAACTCTTTTATACTGCTCGTACCTTGTCATGGGGTCACTATATTCGGTATTGATCCACGTCCCTGTAACAGTGACATTGTCGTAAAGCGTTGCTGTTACTGGGGGCCTATTAGACATGTAACGCCCCTCTGGCTTTGTGTTGTTCCGGCCAAATTCTGACCATGTGGACCTAGAGGTCGTTAGTATACAGAACGTAGCAAACGGCGGCCGATGCCAGACGACTTACAGGAAGGCTTGAAAGTTATGGTATGCTACAGTGACGGTTAGCTAAGGATGTTCTTAGGACCTGTGCTTGAGAGATGGTGTTGCCGTTGACCTACAGAAACCCGAAAGAGACGCAGCAAGACAACTATCTGGGCTGTGTTCATCGGCCAGCAGGGTATCCGGCAGCTGACAGCTTCGCTTGACGAAACTTACGTTCCCGTAACCAGACATGGCGTAATTCTTCATGACGATCAGTTCGGGCTTGCCCCATTTTAATTTGGGGGCAACGAGGGCGTCCGAGGCTGTGGTGTATAGTACTGCGACGAGGGTGGCGGCCATACACAAAATACCCAAGGGGGTAAATCCCACTTTCTTCCAGGCTTTGATATTCGTAAACATCAAACCAGGCGACTTGCGAACTGTTAGTTACTTCACTGGAAACGAGAATGTGCCAGACACTTACAACAACCCAGTTCTTCATGCCGAACTCGCCCAACGTAACACCTCTGTTGCCAACATCAAAGGCCTTTTTTGTAAGGATCTGACCAACGGAGGCAACAAATACAGCGACGAAGGAGGTTTCGATCAACTTGGCAATCAGGGCAGTGAGCAAAGAAGCCGTCGACGGTGGAAGGGCTCCATGAGCGGAGGAGACTGTCTTTCCCCATTTGGGTTGGATAAAGGCAACACCTAACCAGAGGCCGCTCCCGATAGTCGAGAAAATTGACAGGAACCAGAGGGTTGTCCCAAGCCAGCTGATCTTTTCGCGATATGGGCCGCCCCGTGCAGAGCATTCGAAGGGTGGCTGTCCATAAGGTGGCTCTCCGTATCCTGTTTGTCCATAGACTGGCTGTCCACAAGGTGGTTGTCCAAATGGAGTGAAGGGAGTTTGAGCTAAAGACAGAAGTTAGTGCTGGAGAAGTGGAATTTGAGGACCAAGCATCTGGACATACGGGAACTCATCAAGCTCTGGGCATCATAAGCCTGTCCCCAACCCTGAAAGTTGATCACTTGAGGCGCTATGGGCGAACCTGGGTACATGGCCATGGGAGGTGGCGAGTACGAATGGAATCCTCCAGGAAATGTCGCAGGGTAAGCAGGGTAGATGCCCATGTCAGCCTCGTTTGGAGGTTGCGGCTGCTCCGGGTTCAATGGCAGCGAAGGAACGCTCTGGTACTGATATTGTGAGTTGGACGGCGGCGGCGGCGGCGGCGGCGGCGACTGAGATCCTTCTCCGCGGTCCTGGTCCCCATCGTGGCCTATGCCGACTAACGCCGAATCGGGGGAAACAGAGCGAGCAGCTTCCTCACGTTGGGTAGAGCTGTAGTCAGTTTCGACATGTTGATTGTCTGCTGGCCTAGATGAAGTCGAAGCCATCGTGGGCGTCTCCGTCTTGTGCGGCTTGAAGAGAGGAATACGCCTGAGGAGTTTGTTCCGTTTGCCAGCGACCCAGGAGGATTTGGTGTTGTGGGGTGTCTGAGGAAGACTTGACGGGGATTCGGGGATGGTTGTATCGTTTTTGCTGGTCATGGGTTCGACAGAAGTAGGATTGGGGGCCATACGAGCCATTGTTGGCCCAGGCTAATCCACCTCGATCCAAGCTGACGGAACCAGAATGCCACCCCAGCCTTGTTCTTTTCGGAGGGGATATCAGAACTCAAAAGAAGCCGAGATGCCGTGAGATAGTGGCACGGCACATGTGAGGGGAAAAGTAGAGGTAAGTAAGCAAGGCTGCTTCAGCGAGAACGAACCAAGGACGAATAGTATACCGCGGCGCGCAACCACGACGTTTGTGTAGTAGACGGAAATGACTTTGGGGTGAGACAGGACTTATACCGGGAGACGGACCGGGAGGAGGGGACTGGGGCATCAGGCAGGGGGGAAATGGTTAGGTAAAGCAAACAAACCAAACTTGACCAAAAGTTCAGACGATATGCAGCCGGACGAGGTCGAAATTGTCGTTTGTGATGGAAAAACTCGCCTCTATGCCGTCTTCATCCACTCTTCCAAGCGCGGGGAAAAGCCACTCGGAGACCGCAACGAAGTTTCCATATTATAACATCGGGAAGGAGCTAAACTCTGTCTCCGCAACTCTGCACTCTGCAAACCAACACCAAGTCACCAACAGCCTTGGTCTAAGGCAGGAGCGACACAACGTGCATAGACACGGGCAAGAGACACAGTATGGCAAGAGGCAACTGTGACAACGACGGAGTGACTGCCCTTTCTGAGCCATCATTGCACTTGCAACACTGTGACAGCTGCGGCCATTGAGACACATGAGTGGCAGTATTCATGCAGACCAAGTGTTGGGAAACAAGGCTCTGGCCATGATAATTCCAAATCATGATCAATGCCATCCTTCCGTGCTCTTCCGTGGTTGAGAAGTTGAGAGTTGAGGCATCACCAACGGCATCCTTTGATCAACACTAGACACGAGGTTGATGAGGCACAATCCTGCACGCTAGTACCACCACACCTCCGCGGAGTTTCGGTGTAGCTGACGGCATGGACCGTGAGCACATGTCGTGAGACTCCAACCCAACCCATCAGGCATGTCGCATGATCCCGCCTGACATATGTATCGGGTTAGCAGACTAATCCCCCGAGCCTCAAGGCTGTACTGCGCGCCGACGATGATGGGCAAGGCAGTCGGGTCACTGCACCAATTGTTCGCCAGTGTTCGGAATCCTTTCAAAGGGCTAGAAGCATCATGACCTCACAGCTGAAGCTGCTGAACATTGGCGGCCTCTTGTCCACTCTTTGATTCGACTGCTCGTATGTGTCCCGCTAGACAAGTGTGTGTGTGTGTGTTGGTTGTTATTTTGGGCGTTGCGCGCATTTCGAATATGATGGAGGGAGAACAGGCAGAGAAGTTGTCAACTCTCAACAGCGGAAGGAATGTCATGGCGTTAGAAAAAGACAGTTCCAGATGCACCAAGACTCCTGCCAAGACCTGCCCGCACGGGAAGGCAACAAACCCCGCCCTTGCCCGCTTGAGTCTTATCGCGGCTGGCTCCACCAATAATCGTCAAGTGCCAAGTCTTTAGTTCTCCCGTCCATCCTTGCCTGCCGTTGCTCTACAACACCCTGTCTCCCTGCTCGATGACGGAGTTTGCGGAAGTGCGTTCAAAGTTCAAGTCAGCCATGTCACCTGTCAACTTTGTCAGAATTCCGAGCTTTCGTCTGCCACCTTCGCCAAAATTCCACCGCATCAGTGCACAGCAGCGAAGTCAGCAAACAACCGACTTTATCCTGAATAATACACCGTATTTGAAAGCCACATTCTGGTGGCTGAAATCCCATCCTTCAGCTCTTGCTTTCTACCATGTGTCGATCCGCGTTTCCTAGACGGTTTCGTTCGTTTCATGCGTGCCGTATCTAGTTTTTAACTTTTGTTCGAAAAAGAAGACATACGATTTGCGACAGTTCCATTTTCAGTACTATGCTTCCTATCCTCCGACCATCGCGTGGTGTTGTCGCTTCTTCAGTGATCGGGCAACGGCCCGGCCTCACAGCTGTCGTAGGCACCCGAGCACTCGCTGCTGCGTCTGCAGCTTTCCGCACACGCGCATGCCTCAGCACAGCATTACAATCCACGACAGCAACCTCAACTATTACCCGAAGCTTCTTACACGACCACCCATACCCATCCTCGCAGCAGCAGCTCCGAGCCTACCGACGACATGTAACCAGCCCTCGCCTCTATTCCGGCACACCAACGCCACCGCCATGGCGGCCGACGACAACCGCTCGCGGCCCTCCTCCATGGGGAGTACAGCAACACCCACAACGCCGTTTCGCTTCCAACGACTGGTGGAACCGCTCCTTCAACGAGCGGATCGACCCCTACGGCGTCCACCGCCGCTACGCCGACCCTCTCTTCACGAACCAAGATCTAAAGCGCGCCGCGCGCCACCAAAACACCAAATACTTTGCCGTCTTCTGCGTCGCGGGCACCATCATCTTCTACTTCATCAACCTCGAGACGGTGCCCGTCTCCGGCCGCACGCGCTTCAACATCTACTCGCGCAAGCGCGTAGTTGAAGCCGGCGACCTGTCCTACCGCCACTTACTCTACGACTTGGAACAGCAGGGGGTCGGAGTCTTGCCAGACTGGGACTATCGCACGCAGCGCGTGAAGAGGGTGATGGCGAAGCTGATACCGTTTAGCGGGATGAGGGACGAGAAGTGGAAGATTTTCGTTATTGATGATCCGCATACGGCCAACGCGTTCGTTTTGCCGGGCGGGAAGGTATTCGTGTTCAGCGGGATCCTTCAACTAGCCAGAACAGATTCGCAGCTGGCGACGGTGTTGGGACACGAGATTGCGCATAACGTGGCTGACCACGTTGGCGAACGCATGTCGCAGAAAATTGGCGTGAATATTTTGTTGTATAGTCTGGTGGTGCTCACCAGCTTTTTTGGCTTAGGTGCCCTCATCGCCCATTTTGCGGGCGCGTGGGCGTTGAACACGGCCATCTCGAACCCGATGAGCCGTAAGCAGGAGAGCGAGGCAGATTATATCGGGCTGATGATGATGGCGGAGGCGTGCTATGATCCGCGGGAGGCGGTGACGTTTTGGGAGAGGATGAATAGGAAGACACAGGAGAAAGTGCCGGGGTGGATGAGTACGCATCCTTCGGTAAGTTTAAACTTGGACTCCGTTTGCGTTTCACTTCGTGAGACTTGATACTAACGGTGTTGTATACAGCACTCGAACAGAATCGAAAAGATCCAAGAGTGGTTGCCAGAAGCCCTGGAAAAGAGGGAGAGGAGTGATTGCCGTACTACTGCCTCGTTTGCAGACCTATTCAGGCAGGCGTTGCTGAATGGTGTCGTAGAGATTCGCCAGTATTAGACACTCGCGTCGGATACATTTGCGTATGGCAGCGGCATGACAGCATAAATAAGGCTATCATCGGGACGGAGGGATAGGATAGAGAGCGAGGCGTTTTTGGAATTTTGGAAAACCATGGGGTCACTGGATATACACAACTTACTTTGGAGCCTAGATTGATTTGGATATAGGTTATACCCTAGACCCTAGGACGTTCGGACATCTATATCTACGACGGGGGTGGGCATTACAAACTCGTAAGTAGTGGCACCCCCCACTCAGACATTTTTTACATACAATAATACTATAACAACATATGACAGTCGGGCCAACTCGTTTTGTTTCTTAAGAACTAAGTGGCTTAGTCCATTCATTATTGGACTCGATATTGGTATCTGAATCTGAATGCAGCGGATCTTTCGGGGTATCTTCGCTCAAAACACCATAACACCTCCTTGTCCGTTTCCTGGTTACCTGGCAGGGAAATCTCCTCCCGGCAGCAGCAATCGTAAAGCCATTTACTTTCCCATCTTTCCTTCCTCACCGTTTCTCCGATGCGGCCATCAGCATCCCATTCACTGTAGGCTCTTACCAGGAGAAGTTACCATAGACTCCCTCCAGAATGATCAAGGCAATGTCATCATCATCAACTTACTCACTCCTTACCCCTAACCCTTCTTCTTCCCAAACAATGGCAACCACCCCGTCGTAAGACTCTTCCACAATCCGCCAACCTTGCTCTTCGTCGCCGTGCTCTCCGCCACCTCAGAATCCCTCTTCAACAACGCCTCGCTCCCACTCCTCTCAAGCTCTCCTTTCTTCTCCTTATGCTCCTTCCTGTTCCTCAAAGCCTCACTAGCGACTTGCTCGAAAACCGCATCAACGTTCTCTCCCGTCACTCCCGCCGAGGTCTCAAACCACGACTCAGCCAGTCCCAGCTTCTTGGCGGCTTCCATTCCTTCCTTTGTCGACACCTTCCTCTCTCCAATTCCACCGAGTCCGAGTCCGAGTCCACTCAATGAACCAGCGGCGGCAGCGGCGGTGGCAGCAATAGCTGCGCCACCTAGATTGTCTACGTCGCTCTTGTTTCCTACCATAACCATGGCGAACTCTCTGACTACGTTCCTGGTCGTCTTTTTGAGGTGTAGATAGTGCGCTTTCGATCCTCTGCCAATTGGCTTGTTGAAGGGGATCAAGTCCTCGCTAAACTGAGGGAGGGATGCAAAATGCTCGCGGATCGCTGAGGCGATGGATGTAGCGTGCTGTAGGGAGGAAGGGTCGGTGACGGAGTAGAGGATCAGGGCGCCGTCATACTCGGTAAGCGTGCGTGTCCAGAGGTGCGGGTGTGTGGTGCGCGTGGTGGTGGACCAGGGGTGGGGGAGCTCGAGAGTGTGGAGGGTGTAGGTAGTCGACTTGTCGCTGCCGGAAGAGGGATCTGAGGGGAGGGTGAGCAGATAGCGGTTGGGTTTCGAGGTGGAGGGGTGGCGGTGTGTTTCGGCGAACTGGAAGAACCTCGAGTTAGAAGCCGCTTGCGCAAGAGATGGTGAATGGTATGAGTTTGCGTTCAAAATCGTCGTCACCGTTGAACTCCTCGGTGCCCGAATGTGTTCGCCGAAATGCGAGACCGAGAGCGGGGAGGGTGCGGCGCATTCGTACATACCTTTTGGATAAGAGCCGTCTTTCCTACTCCTTCTGCACCGAGAACGAGGATCTTGATCTCCTCTTCTTTTGGTTCTTGCGCCGATGTTAAACTTTGCGGCTCGAGGCCGGAGAGTGCATCATTTGCGCCGCCGTCGGAGAGTCGCTTGTATTCTTCCGCAGGTGCATCTTTCCATCGCAGGACGGCTTTGAGGTACTGGAGCTCATCCTCGGTCCAGGCGAGAAGCGAGTTCACCATCTCAGCGATTGTCGCGAGTCGCGGTGATAGTCGGTCGAGTGGTGCGGGGTGCGCCGGGAGATGGATCTGGCACCAGGGCGAGGAAATATGTTTTTGTTGACCGTAAAAAAAATGGCGGCTGGTGTTGGAAGGGAAGGTTTGCGCGAAAAAGTGAAACGAAGGTCAAGGCTTTGTGGCTGCCCCTTCTTTGGCAGAAGCGAAAAAAGGTGTGTTTCAAGACCTTCCATCCGATCTGAGGGCGGAGTGAAGGTGATGCTGCGGGCACAGACGTGCCTGGGGAGGTATCTTGGGAGGTTTCTGATATTGATGGGTCAGATTTTCAGTATAGCTGGTCCGTCTTGGACGGTTTGCGTTGCCTCCGCTGGTTGTCGTCGTCGTCGTCTTGGTCGTCGTCGTCGTCGATGTTATGCGTGTGCCATTTCAACCAGCTCAAGAAAGTAGGCAGCTCAGAAGTGCTCCAGAAATCGATACCAGTGAGGTGTTTTGTAGATCGGAAAGGTACAAAGATGCTGTTAGATCGGTCGGCGACTCAACGCAACATGACTTTTTTGCTTCTACACCATGATACTTCATCAGCAACTACCAACCATCACCTACTTTTGTAGTTGTCGCACAATGTCGTATCTTTGATGTCTGCCTTGATCTCGACCGTGTGTCGTCTCGATCTGCCTCAATCCGGTAGACTTGAATGGCCCGAGGCCAACGTAGCCTGACTGCCTGGATGGAATGTTTTCTTTTGTCGATGATGGAGGCAGATATGGGTAGGTAGGTACATGACCGCAAGTGATCGTCTCATGCCCGGCATTGCGTATTGACTGCTAGACGGAGAAAGTTTTC
This sequence comes from Copromyces sp. CBS 386.78, assembly GCA_030685235.1. Lineage (NCBI taxonomy): Eukaryota > Fungi > Ascomycota > Sordariomycetes > Sordariales > Sordariaceae > Copromyces > Copromyces sp. CBS 386.78. Next base: position 24,751 of record MU839217.1, read on the forward strand.
ATGATAGGGGACAATCAGGGGCAGCTAGGAACCTCAAGAGCACGCAGATTATCTTCTATCCATCCTTGAGCGGTCATTGGATGATGAATGGTCAATTCAACAGAATGACCTGGGAAGGAGCATCCAAAAGTGTCCGATGTCTGGTTCATCTATTACCGAAGGAGCCACTCTCCAGATCACAATATCCTCTAGTTGGTGGAAGGAGCTCTCTCGTCTTGCGGGAGGTGTTCCTCCTGTACCCTTTCTAGCCGCGAACCTGATCGTGTCCTTTTTATCTCAGTCGGTATCTTCATCGGTCAACTCCCGTCAAGGGGTAGCAGCAGCCCGTTAAATGCATCATAACGATTATCCTATTTGATTGAGGTAACGTCTCGCCTCAGCCTCCATAGCATAGAGCTCAGAGTTCAGGTCTGCCTGCATCTCGGCAACATTTTCCAAAAGCACATCCCATACCATGATCTCTAGCATTATCCGCGCTCCCTCCTCGTTGTCTAAATATTCCCCTGGCTCAGCTGCGAGACCTTGTAGCTCAACGGTGAAGGAATGCACTTCCGCCATGATGTTAAGTGCCTAACGAGCCGTGCGCGTTAGTCCAGTGCTATAGCTGAGCGAGAGGCTTCCAAATGAATAACTTACCATCTCGGCCAACTGGTCGAGATATTCCCACGCTCTCGCTGCAAACCACAAGCCATAAAGGGCGACCCCGCTCGAGGGTCCAGGGCTGGGAGTCGGCATTGTCCTTGTGGTCTGTAGAGGAAGCGGTTAGTTATTCAACTGGGCACTCAGTGTTCTCTTGCATACTTCGTGTGGGAACTTACACGATGGAGGAACCTGAATGTCGTCTTCAGAAGGCCGCGTGGAGACGCTGTCGTTATTGTTGCAGACTAAGTTGATTTTCCCCTGGTGGGATTCAGTAGTGTCCACTTAAAAGGAGAGGGGAAGTGTTAAAACTTGGACAGGCAAGGGACAAGGCTTCTATTTATCGGACATCCTGCGCATAGAAAACTATATTCTACCGTAGTGTCCTGCATGCATTTACATGTTGGTCCAGCCCCTCTTGAGCCGAGGGTTGAAGCTGATCGGTGCTGGGTAAGTCTCAAACAACAAGACGCTCTGGTGGACAGACACTCTGCAATTATTCTTCACGCAGATGGGCAGCTTACAAGGGATAACGAAGGCCCAAAATCACAGCTGGAGATTCATAATATGCATCTGTAAGACAGACATTGGGTATCTGTTGACACTCAGCATTACGGATCCCCAGAGTTGCCATCTATGCGGTCGGGGATGAGTGCTGCCAGTCCCACCTGGCTACAGGGTATGTACCGTCAAGGTAGGCTCCGCGCCTGGTGGATGGAATAACTCCTCCCCGCCTCTGCGCGGTCAAGCGGTATGGACTTTTGAGCCAGAAAACACTGATCGGTACGCGGTGCTGGTGGTAGAGTTTTCGCAGGTCAGTAGTTAGTCAGTTCGAACACTGGCTTAGGCGACTGAGCTCTTTGATTTTTGGACTCTTGCGCCCATTTCTCGTCCATCCGCAAGCTTGATGACGTCGGTGAAACTCCTCCTTCGCCCGTTTTCTTGATCGCATGTCGTTGTGTCGTAGTTGTCGTCGTGGTCGTCTTGGCCCCTGTGTCGCACATACCCCTTTTTCCACCACTGTTTCCAAAACAACTCTCAAGTCATTAACGATAGCCACTCTGACACCCAATGACGATGCTAGCATGCGCAGTTGATATGTGTCAGTGCAGTTTGTACCACCATCAAAGGTCGTGGTCACGGACCTGCAGAAGCGTGAACTGCCCGCCTATAAATAGGAAACTTCACGATATCGATCATGGGTGACCCTAGAAGTAGGGATCAAAGGAAGCAGCTAGCAAGCTGACAGTTGTGGTAAGACAAACGACATCCCAATCCACCCACCAATGCAGAACATGAAGACACGGGAAAGACGTGTTCATCACTGCAGACTTGTCCTTCTCAGCGATCCAGTCAGATCACTCGATGCCATCTGGACCTGAATCGCCAGCGATGCCATGTCCAAATATTGGTGGCACACGCTGTAAGGTTGAAGTTGAACAAGGACACCTCCCGCACTTCGGCCAAGAATCGCTTCGTGATGCAACGCTGCTGTTAACACCCCCGCAGCCCCCCAGAAATGGAAGATGTCTAGGGCCCTTTAAGCGCACCTTGAGCGGGCCTTAACAAGCGCCAGCCCTAGGTACCCAAAATGGAATCGACCCTAAGCCCCCCTGTTCATCGATCAAGCGACAGAGGGCAAGGCTGCAACAGAGGGCGGCCTCCGTTGCTCGTACGTCCCGTCTTCGTTTGGTTCTTCGGTGTCGCGATGGGAACCGAAGGTGTTGGACAGACACTTGTCGTCCCGCGGCTCCAAACAACAAACGGGTGGACGTTACATCCACGCGCCTTCCTCCCTCATCGGGTAAGTTGGGGCTGACTGGAAGTCTCGTGGTACTCTCCTTCCTCAATCCTCATCATTAGTATTCTCCCCCTCTTTCGTTCCTTCTTACCCCTACCCCCAACGATACTTTTATTGGACCCAGCAATTCGGGAGTGCAGAAATCACACCAAGCGGAAGATCGGTTCCATTCCATTGTTGTTTCGCCACGGAGAAACAACAGCCCATTGACAATCTTCAGCTGCAGCCCAGGATTAGCTGCAGCTTCTCAGCTCGTTGGCCGGCGCTGTCTTGGGCGTGCGTAATACAGTCGTTTCTCCAGGGAGCTCAACTTGGATAACTTTTCTCCTTTCTTCACGTTTTCCTTGATATTGTCCTTGTTTGAAACCTCTTGCCGTCCTTCCTGTTGACGATGCTATAGTGGACCGGACGCTAGAATTACCTACCTAGCCACCGATATGGACTACCAGTATGCGCCCCCGTATCCGCAGGCGCGGCCCCCTCTGCATTCCGCCCACTCTGCAGGCTCCTTCAGCAGGATATCGATAGTCTCGGACCTCACAGATTTCGACAACGTACACCCACGCCCGTCGCTGGTTTCCCTCCAGTCGGAATATGATAATGGCGGGTCAAATCATCAAAGTCATGACATCGGGGCAGAGGGCGGACATGTCTACGCGGGAGCCCACACGGGCTGGTCTGCGCTATCAAACTTGCCAGGCTTAGGAGGGGGAGGCGCTAGAAATAGCAACTACGAGCCCGTGCAGTTTTCAGAACAGCTCTCTCTTAATCAACACCAACCACCACCACCATTCCAGCGCAACAGACATAGCCAGTGTCGCTCCTTTGCTGCCCGAGCTGCTCATCTGAACCGACGACACGATACTATTCCCGAAGAAGATGGCATCGATCTCGGCCTTCTCCAGTCCGCCGCGCCCCTAGGCGGCAGCCAGCCTCCGGCTCCAGCCCCGTACCTACGCGTCGAGCCTGTCTTCGATGTCAGCGCAGCCTTGGGGCCATCTACAGACGCGGATGACAAGTTCATCAGATCGTTGCAGGAACAGGAGGCCCAGGGCAAACTCACCGGTGGTTTGGGTGCTGGAATCCGTACCGATGCCGTCGTGACAGAATCTGCGCTGCTGGCAACAAGTCCCATCTCCGAAAGAGGCTCTTCCATGCGACGCTCATTCACGAGAGCCGCTGCACGTCTTAGCCGCCATGACACCGTCAAGAAGTTGGCGCAGCAAGAGGCGAACAAAAGAGGGGAGGTAATTGAGGTGGTGATGGACGACGATGTTATCAGCAACTCCGGCAAGTTCGACTTGAGCGTCATGGCTGGACCAGACCCAGGGTCAAAAAGCCCCTATACCCAAATGCGGCAGACGACATTCCCTACATCCAAGAGGACGGAGAAGCATGTGTTCTACCCAACACCGGATTGGAAACCCTTTTCCATGAGATGGCCATATCTGCTATCTCTTATTATCATCTCTGTCGTTGCGGCCGGGAGCGTGGAAGTCCTATACCGAAGATCTGCCAAGCAGCCGTTGGTCGTCTTCAAGTCGCCCGCCGATATAACACCTACAGTGTATTTCTGTGTCAAATTCCTGCCGACCCTCATCGCCGTTACCTATGGTGTGCTCTGGCAGATTACCAACTTCGAGGTGATGCGCCTTGAAGCCTTCTACCAGCTATCCAAGGAGGATGGCTCCCTCGCAGCGGAGTCCATCAACGTGGACTACTTTACCTTCTTCAACCTCTTCCGACCTATTCGGGCTCTCCATTACAAACACTATGCGGTAGCGGTATCAACCATTGCAAGTCTGCTCGCCAACGCTCTGGTCCCGACTCTCTGCTCAGCCTGCATCATCCTCTCCCCCGACCGAGACACTCGCCTCCTAAACCCTAACGACGAAAAGAGCATTTCCACCCACCACATCTGGTCACGCATCCTCACCCTCACGCTCGTGATCATTGCCGTATTCGGCTGCATCCTCTTCTACCAACTGGAAAGCCGTCGCTCCGGCCTTCTCGCCGACGTCAAGGGCATCGCCGGCCTCGCCTCCATGGCCACGGTCAGCCACATCCTCATGGATTTCAAAGACATGGACGTGGCCACCCACAAAGACATCCACAACAAGCTCAAAAACCACCGCTACGTGCTTCGCAACTCCGCCCTCGCGCCCGCCGACGAAGTCTACAACAAACCCCTGTCCAAAAAGGAACAAGACCGCGAGCGCTACACCGGCAGCCACCTCGACGAAAACCCGCATCCGCTTTCCCTGCGCGCCGTAGGCGCCATACCTTTCATCACCTTCATCACCCTCTTTTCCGTGCTGATTCCCTGCGTCCTCTTCACGCCCGCCAACGTCCTCACCGACCGCGCGCCCTGGGTGATCACGGCCTTAGCCGTCTGCCTCAAGCTCAGCTGGGGCGCCATGGAGACGGACGTGCGCATGATGGAGCCGTACTACATCCTCTCTACAAAACGGCACGCCCCTCCGAAAACGCTGACGCTCGACTACAGGTCCATGCCTTTCGGCGGGTGGGTTGCGCTGAAGGGGGCCATGAACGGACACTGGCTGGTGAGCTTTGTTGGGTTTGGCAGCGTCATGGCGGAGTTCTTGACAGTGTTAGTCACAAGCTTGGCGAGCGTGGAGGGTAGGGTGTTTGTAGATGCTACCAAGGAGGCGTTGCTGCTTGATGGGAGATCGGAGCTTCAGCATCAGGCTAGGGACGAAGGAGACGAAAACGACACAAACTCGATCAACGCCGGCCAAGAAACTCCCTTGTCGTTCTGGATCTCGCTGTTTCTGGCGGACTTTGTCCTGCTGTACATGGGGGTAATAGCGACTATCGTGTTCATCCGCCGACGCCGCGTGTTCTTGCCAAGGCAGCCGAATACAATTGCTAGTGTGTTGGCTTATATCCATCAGAGCAAGATGTTGTACGACTTTGTGGGCACGAACAAGCTGAGTAATGCCGAGATGGTCAGGAAGCTGGAGGATCAGGTGGGCAAGACATACGGGCTGGGATGGTTCCAGGGAAGAGATGGACAGGTGCATTGTGGTGTGGATGAGGAGGAGCTATTGACGGGGTATAGGTGGGGGATGGATTATTCGAAGGCTACGAAGCCGTGGGCGGAGGGGGTGGAGTGGTTGTGATTCAGGTTGGTGTTTGGGTTTGACTTCTTCAGGGGCAAATGGTCTGGGAGGTTGTTATGATGATGATAACGCATTTTGGTTGGAGGGAGCTCATAGGGGGCTATTGGACATACACTAATGAGAGAATGATATTGGATATACCTACTCTCTATCTACACATCGTACATCACAGGTTTCTGGAAACCTACTTGTGAGTGACAATCTGTTGCCCGTCCCCAATCAAGCGCCATTGTCCGGTACAGGAATTTTACATTCCTTTCACCAACGTTTCGGGCAAACAACAATGACCGCCCATGCCTCTTTGTACGATCAAGAAGGGACGGAAGGGTAGAAACTGCATTGTTCCCCCTCCTTAAGTCTTGTTAGCAGATAACCAACCAGACCAGCCAGGCAACGTGACCCTCCCGTCATCATCTCCCGTAAACAAAGGGCATTCACATCGGGCAGGTACCTCTAGTATGATCCATAGCGTGCCTCGCACCTACCATCTCCAATCGTCCATCTATTATGTTTTAGTTGAGAGAAGCTTCAAGTCATTCAGCGAGCAAGCCCCTGCAACTAATCCAACCACATCAACCGACAAACCAACCGACTTACGTGCCCTACCCATTTGCCCTTTGCTGGCCGAAGCAAGCATCACCGACTGCCCTAGAGAAGAAAACGGAAAAAAAGAAGAAAAAAGTGTGCAAATGCGAAATAGTCGACATGCTCTTTCTCCCACCCGTCATCGACTACGGCCTAGAAAAGATTTGTGAGGGATGTATTGAAGAGGAGAGGGAGTTGGTGGGGAGGGCGATGTCTTTGAAGAGGGCGATCGAAGAGAAAGAAGAGAAAGAAGAGAAAGAAGAGGAAGATCGGGAAGATGATACTGGGGATGGGGAGGTGGTGCCGATTAGGATAAGGGTGGAAGTCGGACTTAGATATGGGAGTGCAAAGACAAAGGCGAAGAAGGCAAATGATGACGGAGACTGTGATAGCGATGCGAGTGCGGATACCGCTGAGTTGAAGTTGTCTGGTGCTCGGTATAGGCCTGGAAGTGTTGTTAGCGAGCAGGAACCGAGTCACCTACCTGAGCTACCTTGGGAAATAGGGAAGCTGGAGATAGAAAAACCGGTGCACGTGGTTGTTTCGGTTCCGGCTACGGGGCATGGTGATTCTGAACCTAGTTTTCTCCCCCCTGTCGACGACCTCAATGAGAGGAAGAGGATGAGGAATGGAATAGAGGGAGATGAAGGAGTTGCTTCTACTTGTACTAGCGAGAGATTTGGTGGACAGGCTGTTCTCGGAAATGACCAGCAGCAGTATGCTAGATGTAAGTGGTCCCAACCCTGCCTACAATTTTTCCCGAGTCTTTGGAGTTCGAGAGCACACTTTACTGCCCATGTTCGTTTGCAGGTGTAACCCCCCCGCGCCCGACCTCGAGAAGATCTGCTCCTCCTGATATCAACAAGATGTGGGAGAGTTTTTATGTGTCATCTGTTTTTCGGCCTTTGGATAGAGGTCGAGGTAATCAAGGGCCTTGAAGACAGGTGAAGGATCTATCGACTATCAACTATTGACTATCGAATATCAACCCTGGCGATTTAGTAGATGCATCGCCGTCTGTCACTGGTAGACCGAGGTGGGAAAGTGCCTGCCCTAGCTTGTAAGCTGTTAATAATAAAAGAAAGCGACGATGCTGGTGTGAAGCCGTCAGTCAGTCAAAGACTAGAGCGCAATTAGTTAGATCCCGCCAGCGTATGGTAGGAAAGCCAAGGATAGCTACACCACGATACATCGTTCATCACTACCCGAGACTAGATCAACTGCTAGATAATCTGATAAAGTGATAGAAGAGACATCTTCCCATCGCTCGTCGCCGAAATCCGACACCTGCAAGGGAATCAAACTGTTTCATTCCCACGTTTTCATGCGGCCATGCGTGCGCGTCTCTCTTGGACGGGCAGAAAGGATGGGTTGCGATGACAACCCCCCCAAGTTCCCGACCCCAACTTTGCAATGCCAATTCGCAACCTAAATCAGGCACAGGATGCAAAGTGAAACAAGGGTCAGTTCAAGAAGTGACTTACACCGAAGCGTGGCAGCATGAGGGAGTTGCCAGTTACCGGTGAAGGACAAATGGTAGACCGTTGATCAAGCACGCGGTGCATCCTCCCTTGTTTTCCTTTCTTGAAGGACTTCATGAACTATTCAAAGTTCAAACCTGGAATAGGTATGAAGGGGTAAATTGGCATCTGCACGTGCTGCAGAACCCTCGGCTTGTTTGGTCAGATCATCAAAGATGAAATCTTTGGCAAATCGAAACAATAGTGTAGAAACTAGAAAGAAGGTCGCGATGATAATGGATTTGGGAATGAATAGAAACAGGGACATGGACCTTGCATGTATTCCCCCATCTTTTAGTTCACCGTGATAACGAGGCAGCATCCGCATCGTAACGGCAATGGAACGATGTGATAGGGAGAAAAAGAAGAGAAAAGCCAAGGAGCCAAAAGGGAGCTTCCGTCTTTGGAAAGCCGCTCCGTCTGGGGGTCCCTGGAAGGCTTCTCCTCGTGCGCATTTTGATTCGCTAGCGGGTCTCGCTGGCGTTGCTGTACTACTTACTGGCGTGGGAATAGCGCTGTTTAGACGCTGCCGGAGATCGGACCCCATTTCATAACTTTCATGGATGGAGAACTGCCGGTACTAAATACCTGTAGGTAGCTGGGCAATTCGGTCTTGGCCGTTGCCAGGCTTTTGATTCTTTTCCCGAAGCCGATGCCCGATGGCCCGCAACCAATCAAGGCTCGCCGGTCTCTCCTCGTGGGTTTTTGAGGGCGGCCATGCGTTTTGGATAAAACTTCTCTAAGATCGTTTTCAGTACGTTATTTGCTGTTGTTGGTTCATCCAGGCTGTGGAGAAGATTAAGTTGTTCAGATGGATGAAACGTACCCGGATATCGGAAAGAGTGACATTTGCTACCAGTCACAATCGAGAATTGGACGTTCTACATGCCGCCAAAGTTGGGAGTGTACCAACCTGTGAAACTTCATCACCACGTATCGCAGAACCAATTACTCCCGAGTTCTTGAGATCTTTCCACGAGAGATCTCCCGTCGGTGTACCTGACTTATTGTCTCTCAGTCTCCATACCTTCATGTGGGTGACTTTGTGTATCGCTTACCGCCATGCTTCAGGAGTCGAGAGGAGACAAACTTACCCGCCCAACAGCATTGAATGTAACTCATCGTCCCTTGTGTGATCTGCGTACCTAATCCGGCGATATCACCCACCATCCACTCACGCTCCCACGACACCGCACACACTCACACCCACCGGTTAGACGGCTCCTATCCACATCTTCAAGATGCAGGAACCTTCCCGTTTGGGACATGGCCAGCGATTGATCGACAACCACGGCATTGTATACGCTTCATCGGCCGAACGTCCGTGAGGCATACCCCAAGGAGTTTGAGACAGAAAGATATATAAGAAGCCAGGCCATCAAGGTCCATCTGGTGATTTTGACTCCTGTGTCTTCGTCCTCGTCCTCGTCCTCGTCCTTCAGTTCCACCGTGTGATACCCGTTCTCACCTTATCCCACCACTCCAACACCTCTCAAGCCGTCAAAATGGTCCAGCTCCTCTCCGCCCTCGTCTCCCTCCTTTCGGTCGTTGCCGTCTCTGGCGCCGCCATCCCGGCCGCTGCCCCCGAGGCTGTTGCCGTTGAGACCACTGGCGACTTGACCGCCCGGGCTTGCCAGTACACCTGCGGCACCATCTGCTACACTTCTTCTGCCGTCACTGCTGCCTTGAACAAGGGTTACGGTTATTATCAGTCTGGAACCACCGTTGGAAGCAGTACGTTTCTTCCTTCCTTCCTTCCTCTTCCAAAGCAAAAATGCTAACACACCCACCACAGACAACTACCCCCACCAGTACAACAACTACGAGGGCTTCAGCTTCCCCACCGCCAAGCCCTGGTACGAGTTCCCGATCCTGTCGTCCGGCGCTGTCTACACCGGCGGCTCTCCCGGCCCTGATCGCGTCATCTTTGACTCCAGGGGCAACTTGGATATGCTCATCACCCACACTGGTGCTAGCAATAACGCCTTTGTTGCTTGCAAGTAAGCGCACTGTCCCTGGGATTGGGATTGGGAATGGGAGGAGTAAAATGATGATTATGAATGAAACGAAAGGACGGAACTGAAAAGAGGAAGAAGGGTGATCGGATCACAGACAGCGCTGGAATCGGGCTGAACTGGATTGGACCTTGAAGGACCTTGATGGCTGGCCGTGGTGTGCATAGCACATGGTGTGCAAAATCTTGCTAGTCTGTACATATTGGGCTTACCCTGCAGCGGAAGTTCGGTTGTTAGCTTCAAGGAAGAGAGAGGACATTCGACACCCCAAAAAGCCGTCTTCTTGTTTCTTTCCGAACAGTGATTGTGCACTTACACATGATAAAGTGGTCGTTCAATCATCTGCAGTCACCCCGTACTGTCCATCTTCGTACAATGCACCGATAGACACTCCCTTGTTATCGGCAATCAGGCCGATGAGTTGCTGGCCGATGTCCTTCATGTCGTTGTACTCTTTAAGCAAGTCGATGTGCTTCTGTACTGTTTCCTCTGGTGGTTGACTGTGGGTTGTCGAATGTTAGCAAAGTTCCATGGTGGGTCACGATGGGAGTTAAACTCATGGATACGTACTCAAGGGCTGAACTTTCTAGCGCGATCTCTCTTGCCATGCGAAATAGTTGGACGAGATCCCTTTCGGCTTGTTCAAAGGACTGGAATACTTTCGTGATGTACCCGAAGTATTTGTCCTGATGGCCATGGAGTAATGATGTTAGTCCTATGTCCGTGAATGGCCTTGAGCCCGTAAGACATACCCCCATAGCTGATTCCAGTTCTTCTCGGCTGTCGAAGTTGACTGTAACCAAGTCATCACTCCCGATCGCTACGGTGAGTACCAGTCCGTCCGATTTCTCTTCGCGCACTCGCAGCTTCCATACATCCTCGGGAATCGCGCCGTCTTGGTCTTCCCTTCCAACTGGGATTTGGCCTTGGTATTTTGACTGCATATCGCCAATGCGGCTCCTGTATTTATCAAAATGGAATACTAGTTTGGAGCTGACTTTGGACCATGTTGAGGCATTGCATCCGATTGGGGTGTGGTTGTCGAGCCAAAGCCGAAACGATGAGATGAGGTCAAGTTGAGTTTGCACAGCTTGAACGAGATTTTCGGGCAGGTCAGTGGCGCTTGATAAAGATGAGAACTCGGAGAGTCGTAAAGATTTTGTGGGTGTCATGATGGTGTTGCGGCTTGGTATGGGTAAATGAGGATGTAAAAGGGAAGAACTACAAGACGAACAAACGACGTACATGTGAGGATGGTAAAGTTAGCAACACAGTCATACTAACGCAATTCACACAGTGCATTGCAAGATCATGACTATACTCGGCATCGATCTCTTCAGAAACCTTACGATGGTTCTCGGCCTGTTCCTTGCCCTCGTACCTCGCTAGCATATAAGCATAGCATGTAAAAAAATATGATATCGCTGTTGGTGCTTGATATTTCGCTGTAGAAAATCAAGTTGCCGTCAGACGCTGCTATGCTCCCTCCCTCGTGTTTTCCTTCTTACTCCTCAGACTATCGAGCGCTTCAAGCGTCTTCCCCAGCAGCCCGGTCAGTTGTTTCTAACCTCCCCCATGGCTTTGACTGCTTTGAGCGCCAAAGAGATCATTGATGTTCAGCTGCCTCCCCGCCAGAGAACTCCCTTCACTATTTCCACTGAACGCTCCCAGAGATGCCCACGGTGCTGGCGCCTGTGCATAATCTGCGACGGCAGACCCATTGCTCGGTACGCTCTGCTCATAGTGGGCTCCGACAACCTGGTTATTAGCCACGCTCAAAGCTGCCCTTGCCTTCACCCAGTGTTCCTCAATAAGACCCCAGTCGGGATTCTCCACGGGGCACTGACCCTGGGAGTCTCCCGCTTCCTTCTCCTCGGTGCTGTGTAAATGGAAGCCGAGTGCCCGCCCGGGTCCCGCCTCGTCGGCTTCCATCATCAGACTTAGAAACTTCTCGTTGGTGGCCTCGTACATCTCGACCTTGGAAAGGTTGATAGTGAGATTCTCCATACTACGTCGATTCAGCACAAAGAGGTTGGTTTGTGGTAGTTCGTGGCCGTTGGGGAGCACGATAGGGTCGCACTCGCAAAGGAACATGGGACCCTCGACATCGCGCAGTTCCCACGAGTTTGTTGTTGGAGACCACTCGTAGAGCCGGACGAAGGAGCAGGTCAAGAGGATGGCGCGGAGGCCAGAGACGTAGCGTTTCAGTACCGACATGTTGAGCTCGTAGTTGGTACGGGTGGTGTGCGCATAGGTAGCCGACCCGTCCACTTCTGGCACATAGTTTTTGGGGTCGTACATGCGGTTCTCGGCATCGCTGGGCTGGACCGCATAGCTCGAGTTGATGGCGTCACTATCGTAATCGGATTGCTGGGCATAGCGGGCGCTTTCTCGAGAGCCGCCATTGTTGTACGAGTGGTTGTTACCGCGGCCGCGCCCCTTGCGAGGGGGTGGTCTAGCGCTCATGGTGGTAGTTATTGGGTATGGGGACGTTCCGAATCTCGAGAGAAAAAGGCGCGGGCGTGCGCTTTGTGAGCGCAAGTGTGTGTGATGGCTCGAGGGGGTCGGTGTCCGTGAATATGGATGGAGTCGAGATACGCCGTGTCAATGATGTCGACGGTAGATGACAGGTGTATGTAGTCTAGAGGAGTAATTCGACAGAACGAGTGGTTATCGCCTCAGCTGAGTATCGGCGGGCGGCACTCGGATAGAGGCAAAGATGTAATTGTCGACGGGAAATGGCGGTAATACCAGGCGTAGAGGTAGTGGATATTGATGTGAAGGGCAGTTGGTTGGTGTTGTAGTGACAGAAACCAGGATGACAGCCAGCGGCCACGGGATGATGTGTTGGGCGTCAAGCAACGCCGAGGTGCCTGCCGCGCGAGTATTTGGTGGGGTAAATCCGGGGAGCTTCAGAGACTGACCACTCAAAGGCAAGCGATATGGAACCTCAAGCGTTAGAAGTGGGACAAGTACTGATAAACACAGGGCAGGGGCAGTGGACAAGTTCCCGCTCGAGACAGCGTCATCGTCCACTGGACCACAGCGACCCTGATCTCCCTGTGGGCGCTATCCGTCACAGGGCAACCCCCCCCCCTCCCCGAGTTCCATCCCGGGCCTGCCCCTGTTGTCCATTGCAACATTGGATGGCCAACATTTCCTCCGTGATCAACATCATGACTCGGCACTGGTAGATGCGCTTTCGTTCCTTGGTTAGCCGTCAACTTTGCATCCCTTGATTATCAACAAAAGTCATCGTATCGCCCTCCTCCGCTTTCGAGTCTAGAGTATCCATCATCGTCACCTCGACATTGCGCCCGAGTGCTGCCCGAGTGCGCCTTAGTAACATCCAACTACCTCCCTCGACCGCCTGACCAACTATTGCGCTGCCTTGCGCGCCGTGATACTTTTTTACTGGATAGCTCCTACGACCATGAGCATAACGAGTAAATCATCTCGACATATATAATACGATCCGCCACAATGCCCTCCTCCGAAGGACCACCACCCCTTAGCCGCACCCGTACAGGGTCCGCCACCACCGACCCCGTTGATCTGGCCACAACCAAACCTCACTCGTTGCACCAAGCTATCTACGCCAGGCGCGAAGAGTACACCCGTCCCCATCGGATACGCGTCAAGGTTGGAACTTGGAATGTGGCTGCTTGCCCTGGTACGGATAAGGACCTAGCCAGCTGGTTCGTGGACGGCAAGGGAATCGACACTGCGCTAGCCACTCTCCATCTTAACCGGAACGGGGCCATTGAGGGGGGTTCCGATGGAGAGGAAGGGGTACACATACTTGGTGGGGACAAGATTGGCCTCTATGTCTTGGGATTGCAAGAGGTGGTTGACCTGAACACGGCAAGCCAATACGTCAGTCGCGTGTACGCTGGAGATCAGGGGGTTACGCAGAAGTGGAAGACTGCGCTCGACGCCGCTCTCCCCCAGGGCTACAAACTCGTTGCCTCTGAGCAAATGACTGGTCTCCTGCTGCTCATCTACGCCTCTCCAGAGGTTGCGCCAACCATCAGCAACGTGAGCACCGTCAGTGTCGGCACCGGCCTCCTTGGCTACATGGGCAACAAGGGCGCCGTCGTCACCCGCATCATTCTGGGCGAGTCCACGAGATTGGTCTTTGTCAACTGCCACCTTGCCAGCGGTATTGAGGGAACATACAACGAGCGGCGTATATGGGACGTTGGCCAGATCCTCGGCCGCGCCCGCTTCAAGCCCGTCAGCTTTGCTGGCGTGTCAGAGGACTACGAAGAGAAAATCGGTGATGAGGACTTTGCCTTCTGGTTTGGCGACCTCAACTTCCGTCTCGATGGTCTTCCTGGCGACGACATCCGGCACCTCTTGATGTTGCACACAAAGGGAGAATACGGTGCTCCCAGGCCAAAGTTCAGGCGTGACAACTCTCTGGAGGGAGAGCCTGTTATTGTGCACGCTGACAAGTCATCCGACGCCGGCGACGAGACGAACGATGACAAGTCGACAACGACCCACTCTACGGGATACACCAAGAGTACCGACTATGACAGTGATTCTGATTTGGATGCGCTTCCCGATCCTGATGACTTCTTGCCAGACCCCCACGATGATCCTACTTCACTGCAAGCAACGCTGGACTCGTTGCTTCCGCACGATCAGCTCACGCGGCTGATCAAGCAAAAGAAACTGTTCAATGACGGATGGCACGAAGGCCCCATCTCCTTCCTCCCATCCTACAAGTACGATGTCGGCACTGTCGGACTCTTCGACTCGAGCGAGAAAAGACGGGCACCTAGTTGGTGTGATCGAATCCTCTACCGCACCCGTAAGGATAAGGAGGCGTATGATAAGAAGATCAAGGATGCCGAAGACGCACGGAAAAAGGATGAGGAGATGAAAGCTCGCGGTATCGACCAGGCCGGAGATGATGACGAGGTGCTTTTCGACTATGACCCGGATAACGACGGCGACGATGATCACACTCCAGATGTGTCGCGGCTGGAATATGATGAATACGATGAGGGCGAGGAAGGCGATAACCAGCACGACAGAGATGACTGGGTGGATAGGATACGCCAGGACATCTACACGTCACACCAAAGGATCACATCTTCCGACCACAAGCCCATCATATCCATATTTACCCTGAACTACGACGCTGTTGTGCCCGACCTAAAAGCAAAGGTCCACGCAGAGGTGGCCTGGGAACTAGATCGCGCCGAAAATGAGGGGCGCCCCTCTCTTACGGTGGTTAACGATTCCCGAGACATCCGAGGGCCGGGACGTCCTGGCGGTTCTCAAGATTCTGCTGAAGAACTAGTGGACTTTGGAGAAGTCCGCTTCCTACAAAAGCAAAGTGCCACACTCACACTTGCAAATACCGGCCGGGTTGCGTGCACTTTCTCGTTCGTCGAAAAGCCTTCTCCTGCCAAAGAAGATGGCCCCAACCCGCCTCCATGGCTGAAGACGTCCTTTATTTCTTCTGAACCAGCTGTTGATGATTCGCAGCTCCCGGATCTGGGCAAGGAAGTTACCTTGGAGCCCGGTGAAACGGTTAGGGCGCGATTGGAGGTCGATATCAACCATGTAGAGCAGGCCAGGGTGTTCAACAGCGGGAACGACCGGTTAGAGGAAGTTCTGATTCTTCGAGTAACCGACGGTCGGGACCACTTCATTCCTGTGCGAGGTGTCTGGATGCCCACTTGCATCGGCCGCTCCATCGATGAGCTTATCCGGGTACCCGAGGGTGGTCTTCGCAAGTTCGTTCACTCCTTGACTGAGAAGAACGGCGGTAAGGTCATGTCCGTTCCAGAAGAAATGGATGCCCATTGCGCCGCGCCTAGAGAGCTGTTCAAACTTACCGAAGCCCTCGAGGCGGTAACAGAGCGCGTCTTGGCAGACGAGCAGATGCTCGAAGAGTATAAGGTCCCTAGAGCATCCGGCTGGCCGTTTGAACAAGACACTTGGCGAGTCACTGACAAGTCACTCCGTGCCTCCCGCGCCGCCGACCTTATCGACGCCCTCGACGTAGGCATGGCTCACATAGTCGACGCCTTCCCCGCCGAGGTCCCCGCCATTGAGCGTCTTGAGACCGTCGCCGAGGTCCTCGAATTCTTCCTGCGCGGCCTCACGGACGGTATTATTACCACCTCTCTCTGGTCGCGGATTGAACAAGTTTCTCTCGTCTCCCTAGGTCAAGGGGCGACTGCAGCCTCCAAGATTCCACCTCAAGAAACAGCCTACGAAGACGACAAGGGTACCATCCTCGATATACTTTCGACTGCGCCCAACCATAACATTTCCTTTTGGTTCTTGACAGCCACCTTAGCCAAGATCACCACAGACCTTTCCCCCGTCACAAAATCAGACCTGGAACTCCTCAAATCGGACACCCCTGTGCGGCTTAGTATGCTGAACAGACGGTCTCTCACCGCAGGACTAGTAAAGAGAAACACCTCGTCAGGGTCAGCGGGACAAGCAATGGCTGCGATGGCAGCAAGACAAGGCAAGGAGAGGAGCTTTGCCGAGGTATTTGGGGAGTTGGTGTGTAGAGCGCCAGTGCAGAAGGGCATCAAGGACAAGGAAAGAAAAGCGGTGGAGGAGAAGCAGCGAGCTGTGTTGGAGTTGTTTTTGAGGAGGAGAGGGGATTGAAATGAAATGATGGTCTGCCCGAGGAAATACTCTAGATGAATATTTTGGAGTAGTACAGGATATATGGAAAGCATGCTTGGCGTACAGGGAACACCGATGGCTTCTCATTGGGATATGGGGGTTGAGCTTTGCGTTTGAACTTGTACTACACTGTTTGTTGGCATAATGTAATACAGTATTAGTCAGAGGGTAGGTGTGATACCTTGTCGTTTGTGTGTTGGAGTTCTGGTTGTTTCTGTTCATTCGCATATGCGATGATGTTTCTGGTGATGGTGATCAATCCGGTCATCGGAGGAGGGTGAGAAGGCGACGAAAGCTTGGCAGGAATGATAGACCGACATGAGGCTGACTCTGAAGTGTCAGAGTGTCAACTGCACTCCATCCGAGCTGAGATGGATCAGGCACAGAGGTTTTCGCTTAGAACCATTGCGGATATTGCGATGAAGCTCTCCACATGGCCAAGACTGTCAGACTGTCAAACGGGAAAGAGCAGGCGTACGATGCGGAAGGAGGGAATCCACTCGGTTTGTTTATTCACTCAAAGAGTGGGAAGTTTGCCTTCCATGTTACTCCTTCGTTTCACGAGTGGTAACCTGGAGACCCGATTCCACTCATGATCCGTTCTTCGGGCACGGGATGGGAGCACCTTGGGTCAGACTGCCTTCGTGGAGTCACCGAACCTTGGTTCCCATTCACTTACCATCGCCAAGTCACTCCAATCTCTTCACTGTTTCCCTCCAAGGCAGGGTCAACCAGCCGCGAGTTGAAATACCTTAGCTGCCAGCTGCCATCTCCTCTGTCCCATATCAACTCAGGTTTGAAACTAAACCTTTCCCAGATCACAAAATCCTCTGACATCTTTACCCTTTCCCAAATCAAGCATTGGACAGAGCTTTGCACGTTCACGTCAAACTCGAACAAGCAACCACCGCTGGCAACACAAACACCATGTCCTACGAACATCGATGTCTTATGCGCCGCCGCCTCGAGCTGTACCACGACCTTCTGACAGAACAGCTGAGGCCTAGGATCGAGGCTGCGGCGGCCGCTACCATCGAGGCCACCACCGACCAGCCTGTTTCCGATACCGATCAGTATATAGACGAAAATCCTGAGGATACTGACGACACCGACGACACTGACGATTCCGACGAGGATCTGTGCGAGTGGGAGCACGCCGAGAACCAGTCATCTGAGGAATCGTATGCCCGTGTTACTCAATGGCGTTGTGGGCTTGAGAGCAACGGCATCTGGGAGGATGATGCTCCGGACCTTGGCGAGAACGCCGAGAAAGGATCGGATCAAGTGGAGCTGGAGCAACAAGATGGCGACGAGGCTTCTACCACCACACAAGTTCACCATTTTGAGCATGCTGCCACGGGTAACGCTGTGGACACGAGTGTACGAAATTCAGGAGGACCCCTGACACCACTATCGGTTGCATTCGCATTGGATCACATCGCCAAGATCGAAGGGCAGGGACATATGGACGATGGGAAAAACACACCCAGCGGTCCCGAAACCACAAAGCGGGAAGCGGACAACACCGCAAGGCCTCAACAGATGAAGTCCGGCTCGGAATCATCAAAGGGCGACTCGCTAAATAAGTTCACCACACCACCCAGCTCTCCTTGCCACGAGTCATCCGTCACTGCGAGCCCAGTGTCCATAAATGAGGGCAACAACCCAACATCCCTCGGGCAGCCCAACTTTAGCAGCCACTTCCAATCCATTCCGACAACCTCGAAGCTTTTCCAGTCAGCCCGTCGTTCCAAATCGTTACCGCCCCTGAACCTCCTCCCCTCCCACTGTCCACCCACGCCACCCCCGGACACCTCCTCCTCCTCGGCCTCAACCTACTCGCCACTGGATTTTACCGTCACCCCAGCTGAGCTCAAGTTTTTCAACAAACACATTGAACAGGTCGCCTATATGATCAGAGGAATGGACTATCAGTTCCAAATGCAAGAGTACCGGAATGAAGTCCGGCGAGAGAATCGGCGGATGAGAAGACGGGCAGAGGTAGAGGAGAGCTTGAGAGAGATTGAATGGAGTAACAAAGTGCCGGCCGAGGAATGGAGCAGCGTTGCTGGTATGGATGCGGCGGAGTGGGCTGAGGGAACAACAAAAGAGACAGAACATCAGAGCTGGGAGAACGATGCTGTTACCCCAGAATCGAATTCGGGTGGCTTGGAGGGTGATCAATCCGCGGACCTAAAAGGGCAAGGTGTTAATGAACCTCTATTGTACAGGCAGGGTCAGTGGGGACAGACGTATGGTACAGATGGACGCGAAGATGATGTCGATTCTGTTTGGCCCGATGGAGCTGGGGAGGATGACGGCTGTGAGATCGGATGGGATAGTGCTTGGTCGTCCACACAGTTGGAACTACAAGAGAAGATCCAGCTTCACCAACCTACCAAGCCAAGCCCGCTTAGAAAGGGGCACACGCCTGATGACATGGTGTGGGAGGATGCGGTGGCCGAGGCCGAATACCTGAGCTGCTACGGGCATCAATCTAAGAAGGATGAGCGTGGACGGAGGTACTGGCGTTTGTGAGGGGGTGTAGACGTGTACATCTGTGTGCGCAATGATTTCACTCTCACCCGAGGAAGTATGATGATGCTGATGAGGTGCGTGTTAGACAATCGTTATAACTAAAGTATTGCATAGATACCCTAGCTGGCATACAGAGGCCTATGTTCTGGCACCGAATATCACTATCGTTGAAGGAAGCCCTCCGGCAATGTTGTTTTGAATGTGATAACTGATATGCTACCCCCAGAAAAGGGAACCGAAAAGCGTGGCATTGACCATAAAGGTGGTTACAGATTTGCGAAAACACAAGCGCCGCCCCATAAGAGCACCATCCCGACCGCAACAGTAACGGTATTTCTTGCCGCCCCTGACTTTCCCGCAGCCTCAGACGCCGGCGTTGCTGCAGGAGGTGATGGTCCACCCTCTGTTATTGTCGATGTGATGGTGACCACACTAGAGGTACCACCATTTCCGCCCAAGGAGGTAGTTGGCGCCTGAACGCCCGAAGTGAACGGAACGCTATTCGTGGTCGTTGCGCCTTCCCAAGCAACAGGTTCGGCACTAGCCGTCAGGATCGGTGTTGCCGTTGAGTTATTTGGATTGAGAACACTGACAGTCAGGCATTCACGTGGTCAGTCAAGGCAACGTGGGGTAGGGATGGACTGACTCACCCATCAACAACATGCACCACCCCGTTCTCCACCAGCACATCACTCTTCACCACCCTTGCCCCATTCACAAACACCTGTTTCTCGCTTCCACTCGTATCGTCATCCTCAGAATTCGTCAAATCCCCCTTTGACGAAGTCGACCCATCAACAACCCTTACCTTCACCGTTCCCCCTTCCACAGTCTCATAATCCTTCTCAATCTCCTGCCCATCCTCTTTCTCTGATCCGGTTACACCAACATCCCCATCGCTGCTTGAATCACTGCCAGTACCGGTACCACCGATACCCTCCAACAAATCACTATAAAACACCTTCCCACTCGTCGTCCCTTGCACCTTCAAAACATGATAGCCCATGATATCCGCCAGCTCGTCCTCATCCATGTTTGACACTACACTACCCACGCGGTCCCAGGCCTCGTTGGAGGGCACGAACATGGTGATGTCTTGTTGGGTGTTGAAGAGGTCTGTTAGGTTGGCGCGGGATAAAGCGCCGACGGAGGCGGTTAGGGAGAGCCCGGAGAGGTTGTTTCCGGATGAGGAAGAGTCGTCTTCGTTTTCGTTTGTTGATGAGGATGAAGAGCTAGAAGAAGGACCAAAAGAAGCCAAGGTATCATTCAACCTCGAAGGAAGAGAAAGCAAATGATCGATGATGTGAATCGTCCCCCCCGAAAAGTTAAAGTTGGCGTGGGTTATGGTTGATTTGGTAATTTTCTGTGAGCCGCCTGACCCGGTAGTGCCGGAGTAGAAGGAGACTACCGGCTCGCCATCACTGCCGCCGTCACTGCTGGAGGAGTAACTTGATCTGGCAATGACCCGTTGACCACCAGACACATTAGCGTAGGGAGTTATATCCGGTGATAAGAGCGTGGGAATGAAGAGGGAGTTTCCGTCTATCCCGCTGTCGTCTATCACGTCGTTTCCGTCTCTTTTCCTTCTTCTTCTTCTCTTCTTCGCTGATACGGAGGTCCCGGTACCGGTCCCAGCAGTTAGGTTCGAAGTATACCACACCCCTCTCAAAACATGATAATTCCAAAACGCCTCAACCAGTTCCGGATCCGAGTTGAAGTCGTCCATTATGGCCGAGTTGCTAAATAGCCCGTCTAGCGCATCGTTGCTGGGCGCTAGGATTGTGATGTCCGAGGTCTGGTTGATGGTGGCGAATAAGGACTGCTGGGTTTGGATGTAGTTGTTGAGTGTGGAGAGGGTGTCGTTGTGGGCGTGGAGGGTTTCGGTTAGGGTGGGACGGCGGTTGGCGGTTTGGGCTGTTGCTGTGGTAGCTAGTACCACCGCGGGAAGGAGGACCCTGTGGGTTTTTACCATGGTGTTTTGATGGTTTCTGGTTGGTGTTGGTGGTGTTTGATGATAATGGAGTTTGGTGGAGGAGTGACGACGGATGTCAAAGATGTTCACAATGTCTGGGGATGGCATGGGAGCAGAGCTGGTCGTGAGATCTGAGACAGTCGACGAGAAGCAGAACCAGCATTCAAGATGAGGATGGTGCTCTTCAACGTTATATTGAACCTATGCACTATACTAGATCCTTCGACAACGCAGAAACCCTTCCGTCACCCCGTCGTCATCCTTTCTTCCATCTCCCATCATATCCAGTCTTCGAAGAAGGCTAAGTTGAGCCCTTCCTGCGTTCGCCCATGCGAAGCCAACTTTTGGTTATAATGAGTGATCTCAAGTGAAGTCATGTTGATGATAAAAATGGTAAAATTTGGAGGAAGAAGAATCAAAAGACCAAGCTTCCACTCACACTAGAGTCGCCGCCGAGCGCGGGATGAGCAAATCTTTAACATGGCGAATCCTCCAAAATAAAGTCAACGACACTCCCTCAGAAGATGGGGAGCCACTTGCCATTCAGCTGACCAACTGGCCAGGTGCAAGGAACGGACTTGCATCTCTCAGACGATTTGCACATACTTACACGCGGAGCTGCCTCAAGGCGGCATTGTGGCTATGGTGATCATGATGGTTATGATGATGGATCTTCCTCAACAGACAACGTTGCCTCCTGTGCCATGTCTTTGGGGACTGCAGGATGGACCGAGCCCTGCGTGATGTTTGCATAATTCAGGGAAAAGTGTACCTTGCATGCGCATGCCCTGGTGGCTACCTAGGTGCAAGCACTTGTGGCTGCGGATCGCTCCTGCTGACTTCTGTACTATGCGTGCCTGCCTTGGGTTGTTGGTTGATTGTTGCATTGGGCAGGTGCTCAGACGTCCGGAACTGATAGTTTCCGGCTGTGAGTCGCTCTTTCTGATGTTTCTCCCCGTTGGAAGGCGCTGATTGAAGTCACTTTGCCAAAGTGGAAGGGGCGACAAAGGCAAGAGGAAGGAATGATACCGCGCACCCGGCAATAATTTCATGAACGGAACCGCTCGACCATTTAGCCAATTGGACCGCTCTGGCATCAGGGCCCGGCCTGGTGCCGGACCTTATATGGTGCGTAGAAGGGTACTATAGAGCTGAGGATGGGATGAAAGGCGGACGGACTTGTACATACCACCTACCCAGACACTCCCATATGACTTTCTCCCATCAGTCATTCCCCCATCCCTCTCCCATTTCTCCTTGTTCTTCATGTTTCTTGTCTTTCTCTGTCCTAAAACACGCCTTTCTCGGCGTCCGACTTCTTAAAATTTGGCGCCTCCCTCCAATACTCCTCATCCCTCAACTGATGCATCCTCGTCCACTCCCGAATCCTCTCAAAGCTCCTACACTGATGTTCCACATCCCACAACAGCGTAGTCCCAAATGCCCTCTCCTTCCTATCCATCCTCAAGTATTCCTCCGTGTACCTTTCCTCCCCTGTCTCTTGGTCCGTATAGGTATAATTCTTGTTCCACCAATACGTCATCGCCACATCCCCATTACACATGATGGCCTGCCTGAGAAAATCGAGACAGTGTGCCCGGTGGTCATGGTATTCCGCGTCCGATGTGTTGGGAAAGTAGTGGTCCCGCCAAAAGGAGCGCCGGATGATGTCGAGGCAGTGCAGCTGGTGGAACATGGAGACGCCGTAGATGTAGGTGCCGGGGGCGTAGTAGATTTCGGAGGAGGGGTAGCCGAGTTTTTGGGAGACAGAGAGGGGGAGGCGGACTACGCCGTCGCTTGCTACACGATGGACAGGTGGATGTTAGCAGAGGTGGTAAACAATGTGGGCTTGGGGTGCAGAGCCGGAAAAGGGGAAAAGAGTCAAAGGCGGAAGAGGAGAATAGAAATACATACGCCCGAGGATGGACTCCCATGCGCTGTCGACGGAGGGTGAAGGGTCTTGCTGGAAGATGCCGTCGGGGTGGAAGCGCTTGTTTTCGTACTCGATTACCCCATCTTCCAGGAGAGGTGCTATGAGTCGGGGTCCTGTGTTAGTTCGTGTCTCCCTCCAGTCAATGCATGGGCTGAATTTGGTGGCTTACAATATGGAGGTTTTTGTGCTCGGTAAAAAGGGGACGAGTGTATCCTCCATAGCGCATGGAGATACAGGCATAATAGTACGATGCTCAGAGCTGCATTGACGGCAAGGAGAACCCTCGCTGACCTAGGCCACTCACCGCGCAGTGATTTCCAAGCTCTTTTAAATTTTGGCTCCCGAAGGCATTGGGGTTGCTCGTAGCTGGCGGGTGTGGAGGCGCAGTGTAGAAGGGACTCTGAGGAACTCTCAGCGTCGTGGACCTTTTCGTATTGCATCGTGGCTCAATTCTGGACAATGAACTTGCAAAGAGGCAGCAAGCAAAAGAGGGACCATGGAATGGTCTTCGAGTGTTGCACTCAGCAGCTGGGTTTTTGAGGCTTCTTTTATCATTTTGATGTTGTAAAGTTTCTTGGCTTGGTGTCGGTCTCAGAGAACGAATGGCCCCGGGCGGCGGCAGCCCAAGGTGGGAATATTCCGCGTTGTTGAAAGTTGATCACATTTCATCGCACATCGATAGTGTACTCGGAGTTCGTTTGGGTTGCAGGGGGAAACATCCTTCACTGTCGATGTGATATTAAAACTCCATGGTGTATCAGAAAGTAAGAGTGGTGCACCTTCCCCTTCTGGTGCGACGGCTGAAGCTGACATCACATCAGACAACTACAGCAACAACCCGGCAAAAGCCGGTGCATCGGTCTTGTTACTCCAGATAAGCCTGCTGGAAGGTGTAAGACGGAGTGTGTCCAAAAGGGTTTAAACAGCACCTTATGTCGACTTTCCCCTTGACAGCAACTTTCCTTTTTGCGACTTCTCCAATCAGGCGGTAAACGGAGAAAATGATGCAAAGGGCGATGAATTGTTAATTCGCTTGAATCCAGGACCTGATAGCTAACGAGTATGGCGTTCCAGTCTCGAGGCCGTCATCCACGGCAACATTCAGTCCCGAGTATTCGAGGATCTGCGTATGATGGTTCATGTTTGTCAATGTTTGTCCAGAATCAATGGACATAGGCGTTGTCGCGTAGGCCAAAATCTCCGATGGATTTTTGAGCAAGCAGGTATAAGGACCCCCAACATCGCCCCTCCACCAGAATAGGATCATCACCATCAACATCAGCATCAAGAGGAGCGCCGCCAACTATCAATCAATCTCATCTTCAACATCCCACAAACTCCAAAATGCGGTTCATCACCATTCTCTCCCTCCTCACGGCCCTCGCCGCCGCCTCCCCCGTAATCACCCCCCGAAACACCAATTCTGCACCCGCACCAATCATCAACAAGCGCGTCGACATTTACTGGGGTTGGTTTGCGAGGGACGCCGAGCAGTTCAAGGAGGCTGGCACTGGCGAGACCCCTGATGCTGCCGAGGGCGTGGAGGGTGAGCAGAAGTGAGGAAGCTGCTTTGAGCTGGTGAGTAGACCAAAACGGTGGTCCGGCAAGCAATATTTTGGTGATGCTGATGTTTGCAGTTTGACAGGAAGAAACGGTTGGGAATTCCTTCGGTGTGACGTTAAAGGAAATGAATCCTGGAAAGACTGCTGGAGAGCTATCCGGGGACGGCGATGGCGATGGGGATTGATCAAATGTGTCGAGAGACCTTGGTTTTGGCGGTTGAAGTTTAGTTGTGTGGACAACTAGAAGAGAATCTGTAAAAGAAAGGAAGAGACTACCTCTCCCTAGGTAGATGGGTACGATTAGGAAGGCCCTGGATGCTCGTTATTATTCAACATAATACACATGGGTTAGTTTCTTCTTTCCATATTCGAACTGTGTATAACCTTTTCTCACCTTGTGATTTGCTTCCTTCTTATCAAACGGTAAGATATTTCCATCCTCCAATGCACGTCGTCAGTCCCGTGCCACGCCCCCGGGGATGTGATCCTGACAAATCCCAACAGGATTTACGGGTACCTGGGCATTGAGACCTTACCCACCCCAAGAAGACAAGCCTCACAGTAGACCTAGGAGCCGCGACTTGAAGTAAACTTGCGGTTACCTACACATGTGTTCCTATCTATCAGCGGACTAGGGGGCTATCTGACAGTAATTGTTGTGACGCCCGCCCCCTAAGAGGCGGCTGTGGTTAGTAAATGGGACTGCGGGGCTGAGGCTGGCTGTCATATGCTTACCTAATTGCCTGCTCTTTGTCTGAGAAACTGGAGTACTTACCTGCCTACCTGTGAACGTGCCCTTTGGAAGGTTTCTATATTGTTCTGTCCAGGAGCTTGACTTGGTGCTAATGTTTGCGTTAGTAGGTAGTAATTATCGAGTGGAACGATCTAGTTTGGGTTTGACAGATGTCTTGATTAGCTTGTGGGACGAGAGGGAGAAGAAGGTCAATGACTACCTAGGTACCTACGGCGCTCGAGTCCCCCACTGAGTGCCCTTATCAGTCAACATAATACACACGGTCTTCTTCACCCTCATGCCGATTGCTACCATAGGTATGGTGCGAGTCTTAGTGTAGTGTTCCATTCAAATAGAGGATGTCTATTCGTACTGTTGACATCGTCTTCTGAGACTGTACCCCACCCACCTCCGACCACCAGAAGTATTCTTTCGAAAATTTCGCTAAGATTCCCCGCAAAATCCAGTCATTACATGCTTTCGTGACCTGACATTAGACGGCTGTGCACGGCACCAGACTCGTACCCAGATGTGCAGATTTACAGCGCACTTTACAGCACTTAGCGGCACGGTCGCACATCGCTCGTCTCAATTGAGCGACCATATCCATCGCACTCAATTGAGCTCAATTACTCTCAATTGCCAGCGACTGTCACGACTGTTACGGCTGTCAACGACTGTTATAGCTGTCAGCGACTGTCACGACTGTTACGGCTGTTAGCGATTGTCATAGCTGTCACGGCTGTCAGCGATTGTCACAGCTGTCACAGCTTGCACAGCTGTCAGCGATTGTCACAGCTGTCACGGCTATCAGCGATTGTCACAGCTATCACAACTGTCAGCGATTGTTACGGCTGTCAGCGATTGTTACGGCTGTCAGCGATTGTCACAGCTATCACGGCTATCAGCGATTATTACGGCTATCAGCGATTGTCACAGCTATTACAGCTGTTAGCGATTGTTACAGCTGTTATAGCTATTATAGCTGTCAGCGATTGTTATAGCTGTCACGGCTATCAGCGATTGTCACAGCTATCATAGCTGTTAGCGATTGTTACGGCTGTCAGCGATTGTTACGGTTGTTAGCATTGTAATAGGTTGAAATCTGGGAGCTTGGCGGTCGCGGTACGAGGGGAACCGGTGCGGAGGCGCCAGGGTTAGGGATATATATAGGGAAAAAAGTGGGGTACAGTCTCAGAAGACGATGTTAACAGTACGAATACTCGTCTGGGCTCGAAACGCCTCCAGACCCAATGCGCCAGCATTGGGTCTGGCACATTGATTCGCGAATGCACATTGATTCGCGAAAAAATTTCAGTACCTAGCAAACCCCGCATTTTGTTAGCAAACCGATGTACCACCGTTTTTTTACATACCCACTATAAGCAATTTCACTTCTATAACCGTATAAATCCATTACCAACTAGCAAATATCACCAAATATCGATATAGGAAGGTTAGTTTTAGTATAAAATGATGCAGATACTGTAACCAGTGTAAAATTCGACTAGGCAGGACCTTGTTCGAAACACTATGCTAGAAAGTGGTGATATTGGGGATGAGGATATTGATCCTGCTTTGTTGAATTGCTGATCTAATAAAGGGATATTTACTAGGTTGGCGGATATTACATGCATGTATGTAGCAATAGTGTGAAAAAGAGTGTGACATGGTTATACCGCTAGTTTGTATGGGCGGGGAAGTACCTAAATTTGTCAGACGGCAGGGGATATGTACGTGCACAGTTACGGGATTGAGGAGCAGATCAATTGCGGGATTTATACCAAATACCAGATATCGAGCCAGGTACGGATTAATACAACAGAATATATACAATATAGCCACGTTAAACCCCCTACTTTCAGACCTATATTATTACAATTAAGAGTCTTATTAATTCAATTGTTTAAAACTATCGCCAGCGATTCAATAACCGAAAAACGAAATAATAATATCTTTTATAACTAAATCCAATAATAATATTATATTTAATACACCCAAGAATTAGCCCGCGTAAGAAAATGCCTTTATTTCTTAAACTTAAAATTTCGGCCTTTAAAAATATATTGACCTAGCGAACCGCGTACTTTAGCCTATTAACTCAGAAGAACCTAATATTATTAATTATTGAGAAACTCTATCCGCACGTGGATAAAACTCTATCCGTACGTGGAAAAAAAAAGAAATTTCAATATCTTTTTTTAAAGTACCAAGAGGTCGAAAGGAAACCAAAAGTATATCATATTTTTGCTATTTTTTTTCTCTACCCAACAATACTTTTTTGAAGAACGTATGTATCGTGTAGCGTAGGAAAACCTCTAGGAAAGTAAGCTATTATAAATAAATAATTAGAAAGATTAAATGTTAAAATGCTTAGAAATTAGGATTTAGGTAACGCTTAAAGCTATAAAATTAGTAGTTAGTTCGAAAAATCCGTCAAAAATCAGCGAGTAATTTGGTACTACTTTCAGTTTCACACACCCAGGTTTGACTAAGTTATAGTTAAAAAGCAAAAGTGGATCCACGTGCAGATAGAGTTTTATCCACGTGCGGATAGAGCTTCTCTAATTATTAGGGTATACCCTCTAAAGGGGAAACCCCCGCCGAATGTAAAACCCGGGAGCGAAAGCTTTCTAACGCGGCGCGGATCTACAGCTTCTTTTATAAATATAATTATTATAATTATATAACCGAAAAATAAAATTAGCATATTAAAATTAAAGCCCTTTCGGATTTAAATATTAAAAAGACTACGTTAAATTAATAAATAACCGAAACCATTAAAAATTAATACCGCGAAATTAACCTTATTCAACGTACTAAATTATATGAATAGTATAATAATTTATCCAAATCTACTTCTTTTAACGACCGCGAAGCTAAGAAATTTACTAGGGCTACCCTTCTTAACCTTCTTAAACCCTTCGTAAAAAGAAATTGCAACTAATTTAATTAAACCTTCTAATAGAAATTAATTATAGCCCTCTATATTACTTAGCAAATCCCTAGCGCTAACGAACCCGACTTCTAATTTCTAAAGTTCTATAACGTAATTAAATCTTCTCCCTATAATAATTAGGCAAAAATTTACTAATTCTAATATAATAAAAAAAATCGAAAAAATCCTAATTTCTAAATCTCCTTCTAAACTATAGCTAAAAACTTTCGTACAATAATAATAGCGAACGCTATTTAAAGAAAAGGTTGTACCCCCCCGCTTAAAAATATAACGTTCGCAATTATATTAAATAATAAACCTATTAAAGAAAACGCTCTTAATAATAATAAATAACCTAGCCTAAGAGTAAAAAGACGGGGAGAAGCTATAAAAATAACTAGTAGGAAATCTATTCCTAAAAAGAATATTAATAATAAAAATAAACGTACTTCTACTGCCTCCTCCTCGTCCCTACCTTCGTTAAAGAAACTTTAACTCCTGTATAAACTCTATAAATTTTACGGTTATAAATTAGAATAATATTATTATATAAAACTATAAATAACTTTCGATAGTTAAATCGAATCCTTTACTATCTAGAAATAGGTAAAAGTAAATTTAAAGAAAAATAAGAATTTTAAAAAAGCTATTAACTACTTTAAATAAGCGAACGAAAATAACGAAAATTAATTCAGTCGCCGAATTAGTAAAAGTAATTTCTTAATACTTATTATAAATTACCGTAATACTATATACCTATTAAAAAATTTAATAATCTTTAATTTAGGTACGATAATCTATATTTTTAATGAAATTTTGTGATTCGATAATTTAATTCTTATAAACCCTAATAATTATATATAAGTTAAAAATAAATATATACTTATCGAAGGATATAGCAATATTATACTAATAATTTAAAATAATAAAGGGGGTTGCGATCTATACCTTACTAATATTACTTTAATACTAAATATAGCTTATAACCTCGTCTCTTTAAGAAAATTCGAAGAAGAGTAAATTTTCTAGGACTATAAAAATAATTATTTACATTCTAACTTTATAAATTCCCTAATTTATAATATTTACTTTTATTATAACTAATTTATATTAAAATATATCCCCCTATAAAATAATAATTTTAATGAATCTTCTTTTACTATATAACATTTTAATTATTTTAAATGGAAGCCCCGAAAGGGAGATCCTCTCTATAAATATTTTTGATTTAACTACCTTAGCCTTAATACCTTCGCTAAATTTACTAAATAAATATATAATATTCGGTTAAAGGGATTAAATTTAATCTACTACAATTTATATATAAAAATTAAATTAAAGTGCTAAGTACGTAAGGAAGTTCGGAATTACTTCGAAGGACCCGGGTTACGCTTCGCTATTAACTTCTTTTTATATAAAAAAATAAAATTCGGTAGTATAGAATATTCGAACTTAATAGTAATTATAGATCGATAGTCTAGGTTTATTTAAATATATTATTTAAATAATTAAAAAGCGGATTCTATTATTATATATTTAGAATCCCTATTTACAAATCTATAAATAAAATACTAAATAATACTTCGTATTATCGAATACGATAATGAAATAACGAATAGTAAAAAGGTCACCGCTTAATTTTTTAATAAAAGAATTAATATCGAACCCTTAATGCCTTATACGCAAATTCAAAACGGCGGCGTAAAGCGCTTAAAGGGTATAATTAAAACTAAAACAGCAATAATACGTTCGGGTACGAATTTACCCTATAAATTATAATTAGAAATTATTAGAACAATTATATATTTATATAACTTAATTCCCAAAGCTAAATATTATTAAAAATCCCCTAAAGAAAAATTTAAAACGTTTTATCAACTCAAAAATAATATCGTACTACTAATAAATCTATTCCTAACTATTATATACTTAAAAATTTATAATTATAAACCCTTCACCCTCTTTATAAAAATAATAAAAGAGTAGAATAAAATTATAAAATTTAAAGACTAAATATAAATTAAATATTTAATAAAGTACTAATTAATTAATATTTACTAAATTTAGAACTTATATATAAATACTATTGTTATTATATAAAATATTGTATTTAATAAAAATAAAATATTCTTTAATAACGTTAAAGAAATTTATAATACCTTTAATATCTCCCTTAAAGAATTAATTATATAATTAAAAAATCTCTACTAAGTAAATACCGCGCAAATAGATTTCTTCTAACTTAATACTATTAAAAAAGGAATTCCTAGCCCCGTTACCTAAAACTTTCTAAACGAATCGAATATACTAAAGGAAAAGGAAGAATTTAAGATACGAAATCCGTAAGCGGGTCTAAAGAATCCGCAAAGGTCTCTAAAGGAACCCCCGTCAATACTACTAGCATAAAGGTCGTCGGATTTCTAAGATATAATTTTAAATTTAAAGGATAAAGAAAAAAAGTATTTACCAACCCCTCCTAAAAGCCTAGCCGTATTCCTAATAACTAACCTCTTTTAATCCAATAAAAATTCATAATTAACCATAAATTAATACCTTATATAGGCCGCATTCTTTATATCCGTATAAAGGAATAAACTAATAAATACTTAAAAAAATAAAATCGTAAACCAAACTTTCCTAGAAGAAATAAAAGAGAAGAAGATTAAAATCGATTCCGGTTATAACCCTAAATTAAAAATAACGAACGAATTTATATATTATTACAAAATAAAAAGTATGTTAAAAACTCTCTATTAGTCTAATTTTCTACCCCTTTTTAATAATTATAAATAATTCAATTCTCATCCTTTTAAAGAATTCTTCAAAAAAATAAAGAAAAAATACTTAAATAAATATAAGGATTTTAAATTTTAGAAGTAAATTAACGCCGAAGAACCTAAAAATAACGAAATATTCGGCTTAATATAAATATATATTTACAAATTCAATTAAAATAATTGTTTCTTTAAATATAAAGTATATTTAATTATATATAAAAATTAACAATTTAAAAATAGCGTACGAAAAACGTATGTAATAATTTTAATAATTAAATCGTTTTATATCCTAATAGCGATAGCGGCCTATTTCAATTTCGATTTAACTTAATACGACGTAAAGAATGTATTCGTAAATATACTACTTAATAAATTAATATATATAAAACCTCCCCTTAATTATATAAAGAAAGGCTAAGTACTCTAATTACTATAAGCGCTATATAATCTATAGAAATCTTTTCTCCTCTAATAATAAGAATTTATTAGAACCCTAATAGCTATAAATATAAACCCGCTCCCTATAAAACCTAATATCCTCATTAAGAATAATATTTTCTTATTCTTTTATATTAATAATATTATTATTATTTATAAATATAAGGACTAGAAAATCGCTACCGCTAAAAGAATAATAATTACTATAAAAAAGAAATATTAATTAACTAATAAAAATCCGCTAAAATAATTCCTAAGTATCGAAATTATTCGAAACCGTAAAAAAAGGTTAATTTAGCTCTCTTATTATAAATATATTTAAAAAATCGTTAATAAAATAAAATAAAGTAAAGAATTATATATAACCCTAATAATTAATAAAACATTATTCCCCTATTAAAATAATACTATACTATATAAAATCGTCGCGTACTAAATAAAAATTAGTTTTATCCTCTATATCGCTGTTACGTTATAACTAAATATTGCTTTCCTAATTTTTAAATTCGTTTAATTTAATTCTAACCCCAATCCTACTTATTATATAATAGTAAATCGGGTAATCTTCTATCTTCTTATAATTTAAAATTTTATCCTTTAATTAAATAATAAAGACCGCTAAGACTTTTATATTATAACTAACTCCTTATTTATAAATAACTTCTTTAATCGCAAGAATTTATAAGTATTTATAATATAATTACTAAATAGTATTATTAATTAACGTACTAATAAGTAAAATACTATTACAATTTTATTAATAAAAATTAAATTACTATTTTTAAATTAAAATATTAAAGAAGCGATCTATACCCGCCGCCTATTTAATAAACTTATATTAAATTTTCTAAATTAGGAAGGGACCCCTATAAAGTATAATAATAAGCAAACGATCCGTTTTATTATAAAGGAAGGAATATAGTTTATTATAAAGCTTAAATATATAACCGTATATAAATATTAGTTAAAGTAAATATAAGAGAAGAAACTAATTAATATAGTATACGTACTAATTAAAGAACAAATTGCTAACGAATTTATAAAGAGCTTCCTTCCCGCAATTTATTTAATTTCGTTAAAATAATTAAGATTCGTAAAATTATAACGGCTACCGATTCAACTATAGGAGCTTAATAACGGAAATATCGTTATAGGGCGCCTTAAAAGTATAAAGGACTCTAGTAAGGAGGATACGGGTAATGAAATGGCGAGTATATTTATTAATAATTCTTACGAATAACAATTTAAAAGCTATTATAATAAAAAATAATTAAGGATTATATTTAAGAATAATATTATTTCTAGTTAATTTTAGAAGGATTTTAAGGTATTTCTAAATAGATCTAATACGGTTTGTACGCTAGATCTAAGAGGGTATATTAGACGGCAGGGGATATGTATGTACATAGTCACGGGATTAAGGAGTAAATTAGTTGCGGGATTTATACCAGATGCCAGATATCGAGCCAGGTGCGGATCAGCACAACAGAACACACACAATACAGCCACGTTGAACCCCCTACTTTTAGACCCATATTATCACAAAATTTTCGCGAATCAATGTGCATTCGCCAATCAATGTGCCAGACCCAATGCTGGCGCATTGGGTCTGGAGGCGTTTCGAGCCCAGACGAGTAGACATCCTCTTCAAATATTAACCGAACCATGGAAGTTCTGGGTAGCGAGCGCCTACCCACATATGCAAGGGTATGAGGGTATGAGTGAGCCATTAAATACTTTAGCCGGTCGACCACCTTCACCTCAGATAGGTAGGCACCTACTCGAGAGTCCAGATTCGTTAGGTGTATGATCCTTTGGGGGCTGTTCCTGGAGGATGTGTAGTATCTGCGGGCTGGGCCGTCTGACAGTAAATGGCGATGTGACATGACGCCCCTGAGAGACAGCTGTGGACTCGTGAATTGAACAGGGCTGATGGATAATGACATGTGATTCCTTCCTTCCCATATATCTGTCCGCATGCCTCGCAATGGCCTGCCTACCTGTATCACCACCAAGTGAAGAGGTGCTCTTCTCCTCGACAGACGATTATATAAGCCGCGGGAACAACAACCACCTGAAGTTCAACCGCCCAACCGCCCAACCTCAGTGAAATCATACTTATCTTGACCAGCCAACAATATAAGATGGCTTCCACCTGTCCGTACGGGCCTTACTAAGCTCAACAACCTCAACCGCCAAAACCCGACGAGAAATTACCCCTCCTCCTCCCCTGTCCAACACTACCCACCTCCGCAGAATCCTTTGCTATCCTCTCCCCCATAGTCAGCACCCTTCTCCTCTGGTTCGGCGGCCCCTACGCTCTTCTCCTTTAGATTTCCCACCCCTCCGTTGCCTTTGGCTCCTGTAGGCACTCGCGCTTTGCCACCTCTTCCAAATCATCCTCAGAATTATCCTCAAAATGCTCCTCCTCAAACTTGGAAGTAACACTCTCCCGCCTTCGCCGCACGACGGCTTACATCCTCGCCGTTGCCATTGGCACTCCCGAGCAGAAAAGGGTAATAGTGGAGATGGTGAGGAAGCAACATGCCTTTGTACGCGGGACCGGAAAAACCGTCGAGGGCAACGAGCAGATCAAGTATGATGCAGCGGATGGGGAACTGCAGAAGTGGGTGGCCGCCACGTTGTTTATGGGGGTTTGTAAGGCTAGGGAGAGTTTTGGGTGGTCTTGGTCCTGGGGTTCAGGGGCAAGAAGACAAGACAAGCAAAGCGAGGAAGAAAGGTGGAAATTGTGCAAAGCGCACAGAGAATACGCGGTAGCGCTGAATATGCCGAGCGAGATGTGGCCTAGGTCCATGGAAGAGTTTGATGTGTATGTCGAGGAGATGATGTAGGAGAGGCTGGTGGTGACGGAGGAGGCGAGGAAGCTGGCGAGGATATTGTTGTGGGAGGTGGCGATGCCGTGGTGGATGAGTTGGGTGCTGCCGCTTGCGAGGGTGTTTATGGCATGTTGGCTGCCGTCGGGTTTAAGGGAGGGGTATGGATTGCCGGACCCGAAGGGGTGGTGGGTGTTGGGATGCTATGCTGTGCTCGTTTGGGCTGTTGCCTTGGTGGATTTGGTGACGCCCAGGGTGGTGAATGATGCGGCGTTTGAGTTGATGAGGAGGGATATGGAGAAAGCGGTGAAGAGAATACAGATGATGGGACGGTGGACGATCTGAGGATCTGTGCCGTTAGTTCGTTAGGGAGGAAGATTTCGACGAGGTTCTAATACAATTCAGTTACTCTGGCTCACACTCTACCTTTTCGATTTCTAGGTGTGTAGCTATACTTTCACCCATCCAGCCAGGCATGCTCCATCGCTTATCCAAGTCCCGACATTGTTGTGGTGTCTGGGTCCATAGCTTTCATATCCCTTCCGTCAATATCCTTCG
Organism: Copromyces sp. CBS 386.78; assembly: GCA_030685235.1. Taxonomy (NCBI): domain Eukaryota; kingdom Fungi; phylum Ascomycota; class Sordariomycetes; order Sordariales; family Sordariaceae; genus Copromyces; species Copromyces sp. CBS 386.78. The sequence goes on from MU839217.1 coordinate 59,403, forward strand.
GGCTCACCGGCTTGTAAAAGTCACTTCTTCGAAACAAACATCGACCCCATCCATCCATAGGCTCGGTTCAGCCTTCTGCCAATCCGCCTCGCCATCGTGAAGGTGAGCTTCCCCTTAGGATGCGGCTCGTGGAACTGAATGGCCCTCTCAACATCCAAGTTGGTCGGACGGAACTGCCAGACGGATCCATACAGCTTCTCAGCCATGAATCCAGTAGAGGTCATGGCATGCAGGAACTCGTTCCAGGGGATTTCGCCGGGGCTGGAGGTAATATTGGGGTTGTAGAACAGCGTACGGAAAACCTTGATGGATCTAGCATCAACGGCAAACGTAGGCTGTTTATCTTCGGTTACGTCGGGAGTGGGAGGTTTCTCGGTCACAGTAGGCTCAGAAGGCGAGCCTGTGGTTCCACGGGTCTTAACCTTGATTTTTGGAGACGGGGCTGGCTCGGATTCGGACGCTTTGAGGCCAAAGAAGAAAGAAGAGAATGGGATGATCAGGTCATCCACATTCGCAATAGCTGGTTTCGCCCCTTTGTCGTCTGCAGTTGGCGCGGGAGGCTCAACCCACTCCGGTGTGCGTTGAAGGCTGCGCGATTGAGTAAGGAGTGTTCTAACGAACGTGTTCTCCAGGTTATTTGCGTTCTTGTACATGATTCGGTCGACACCGTTCCAGAAGCGGTCAAGGTTGCTCTCTGCAAATCTCAGGGCTTCCACATTCGCCTTGGTGCGGCGCTTGTCCACAGGATAGAAAAAGTTTTTGGATGTTGGCTTACCCAGCCAGACAAGTGAGGTAAACAAGCCCTCCTTCTCACTAGTAGCCCTCAGGATAGCCGCCCAGGGCTTGCTAGTTTCGGAAAACGCAGCTTTGATGCTATCCTCATGGTCGATGTTCAGAGTCTCAAAGCTGCGGGCCCATGGTTGGTAGCAGTCAAGCTGTCTCATGCACTGGGTAATAATGGACAACTGTCCGATCAAGCCAGCAACGTAGGACGAAATCATCCGGCTAGCTTCCTTCTCTGTTTCCAGCAAGCGCTCCAATTCGTCCACGATAATGGGTTGTGAGGCCAGGAACAGATCCATGCCGTCCTCCCATAGCGTCCTCAAAAGCCACAATAAACGCTCTTCAACTGAGGTCATCTTGTGTCTGGGGTTGAGCGTGGCGGCCACCTTGTCATTCTCCAGATCCATTCCGGACTCCATGAAAGGTCGACCCGCAGAGGTTCTCAATGACAGATGTCTCATAGGCGGCGATGACATGACTGTCTGTTTCAATTCGCCAAGGACACCCTTGGTAGCCTGAGAGAGGTAGAAACGGAATTTGAGCAGCGCCTTCAGATACTCCTTCGGCAAGTCATCCTTGACGGATATGCACTTTGCATATTTTTCCTGGAGAACCTGCAAGTCTTGTGCCTGGCGATGAAGCTCGTTGTATACCTCAACCTCCATGTACGCCTTACTAACAAGGCTGGACAAGATACGTGTCCAGAAGACCTCCTCGTTTTTGACAACGGGATGTTGCCGGCCTCTCCCGTCTTTGAGAGTCTCTATGCGATGTTCCTGCAACTCGAGGGCTTTGTCGACGAAATAGTTGGGATCCTCACGTAGGGACCACAAGTGATCCTCGCAGGCTGTTGCTTGAGCACCGAGAAGTGACTCGATCCGGCCAAAGTCGAGTTTGGCGGGTACTCGATAAGGGGCTTCGGCAGCTAAAACGGCAAGCGACTCGAACCCGGTGGTCTCACTCTCTTCTTTCATGTGTGGCTCGGGCTGGAGAGAATATTTGCTGCTCAAAAGCTGGTCTTCGGGGATATCGTGAAGAATCTCGGTGCAGCATTTGACCAAGAAGGATAGAAGGCGATCCTGGACTTCTAAGACGAGCAGTCCTTCACCGGGCAGAAACTGCCTTTGACTCATGGCCAACTCGAAGTTGCTGGGGTGCTCGTCCCAAGACACGAGCTTGCCATAATCATCAGGGTGCTTCTCATCGACGCCGTTGAGGATCATGGTGTACTCGTTCAAGAAGATGGGGACCACGGCCTTGGTGACGAAGGCGAACTTTGTGTTGGTGGCATCGATGCCGGCAAAGGTGCAGGGGTGATGGCGTCCGCGCGAGTTCAGCAGCAGTGGCAGTAGGCGTGAATGGGAAAGATCTTCTTGGTTGATGTACGGCCACACAAACCAGTCCCTGTACTTAGTACCCATCATGCGCTGTTGCTCAGACTCTTTCAGGAAGGCCTCAAAGTCAGGGCGATGCTTGGGGGCCATGTTGGGCCATGCCTTGAGGAGGATCTGGAGGCGTTGTGCCTTCTTCTTCTTGGCCCAGCGCTTTTGGATGGTGTCTTCATGTCGATCAAGAATATCGTGCAACTTGGCGTAGGAAGCAAATATGTTGTCACGCCTGCCTTTGGCGGTGCGGCGAACAGAATCCGGGGACTGGGCTTCGGGGATGGGAAGGCCGCCTAGGCCGCCGCCGCCCAGGGCCTTGAAGATGCTCGCGGGGTCATTGAAGTCGAGGTCGTCAAAGTTGATACTGGACCCGCCATGACGCCCGTCAGCGGGGGCAAAAGGGTCGAACTGATGAGTGGGACGGAAATCCATGATTTAGCCCCGTCTCCTCCAAAGGTGAATGGCGTCGGGTGTAGGTGGTGAGGGGTCTTGGTCAAGGTGTGGTCAAATCATTAGACTAGAAGCGGCTTGGTCACGTCAAAGCAGCGTCTCCACCGAGAAAACTCTGGGCTCTGACAGCTGTGAGCGCTGCAGCTGTCTCCACCATATCCATTATGGCAGGTGCCGACATCTGCAAGTAAAAGCACGGCGTTATGTCGGACTTGCCATTTGCAAATTCGTTTCAACTTGCTCAACATCGTCTGCTTTCTAAACAGGAAGCTGCGGCACAACATGCCATAATACATGTAACCTGTCTGGGTGGGCGACGACTGGGGTTTCAAAACGATTTTGACCGAGTTGAGAATCTCTCCCCGTTCAGTTTTCTTCTTCACCCAGGTTTAGAAACATCCCTTTTAGAAGGTCGGCGATCGCGCAACTGTTACCACCACTCTTTCTTTCTTTGACTCTCGTTTACCTGATTCTGGGGACATGAAGCAGCACAATGACCTCTCGCTTTCGCAAAATCGGTCTACGCTGCAGATACTTTGGTCTGTCTTCGCTCCAGCCGGCTGTCTTGTCGTTTGCAACTCAGGTTGTCTGCTTCCCCATCACCCACCACCACCCAGGTCCACACCCTAGCAGCAACTCCCAACCCCTGTATTTGCTTCTTTCTTCTTCATCTACGGCCATCATGAGCGCCTCCTTTTCTTTCTCCCACGCCGTAGCGGTTGGCGAAAATATCAACCCTCATCTCTTCTCTCATCCCCCCGTCGATCGCCATCAACCTCCCCGTTTTTTATTCTTCCCATCCCCCGCCCCTTCCCCTCTCCCATCACAAGCAACAATCAACATCCTATCAACCTTGATGACCTCAGGTCCCCCTCCATCCCCTTTGCCCGCATTCTCTTTCTCTTGATCCTCTCCACCATCCACAGCCAGTGCTTCACCACCCTCACCCTTCCTCCTCTTTGCAACTCTCTCCTCCCCTTCACGACCGTCCTCACCATCAACCTCATCGCTTTTCCGCTTGCCACTCCCGTCACCCTTCGCAGCAGCGTTTTCCCTTCCAGCACCCCTCCCCTTTGCCGTTGTCGTCCTCCTCCTCCTCCTCTTCTCAGAACCAACAGCAATCTCCACATCCTCCACCCACAACTTCCAGATGTCGTCGACTAGCCTGTACTGTTTCAATTTGCCCTTCATCTTGATCGCCGACGATTTCTTGACCACGTCATCGTGCGTAGCGAGCGTTTGGGTGATCATGCGGTCGAAGGTTGTGAGAAGGCGGTTGGTTAGTTTGTGGGTCAGAGGTGTGACATCCTGCTGTTGCTGCGGTTGTGGTTGTGGTTTCGGTTGTCTGGGTGGGGACGAGGAAGAGTAGGTACTGGTGCTGCTGCTGGCGCTGGTGCTTTTGCCAGTACTGGGTGACGTGGAAGAGGTGCTTGGGGTGGTGGTGATAGTGGTTAAGTCAAGGGGATTAGCTGCTTCACTACCGGCAGGTTCGTTGCCCAGGTTGATTGGGTTGTCCGGGGCAGCACCAGGGAGGAAGGGGAAGCGGCCGGCGTTGATGAGCTCGTTGATTGCCTCGATTAGTGTGCATCCGAGACTGCCATCGCGGTAAAGCGTGAGGTACTCTTTTGGAGTACTGGGCTCTGGAGGCATATTGGGTTATAGTTGGCTTGCGTGTTTGGTCTATTTGGCCTCTCCTGGCGTAATATTCTTGTTTACCAGGATAGTTGCTGACGATTGCATTCTCACAGATTTTGCCTTGCGGGCGGAGTTTATATACCTGAGATCCTCACGGAATTGGAAAAAGGCAATTGTGAAATCGTGAACAGGGCTGCTGGGTAACGTTGATATATATGAGGACCATGATCCATTGGATCGCCGACTATTGACCCATTGCTATTGTTGAACCGCCCTGTGACACAGCTGCAAAGGTTTTGCAGTCCACTGTCCAGGTTCCTTCGAACGAACTTTGATCGGTGCGATGACCGGGCCGCATTCACAGGTCCGGTGTCATTGCTAGCAGGAGAAGGGGGATGAGTGAATGTTACCGCGAAAGCTCGGTTTCTGTCTTGCGGCTGCCGTCCGCACCTCAGTAAGGTAACCCCGTATAGGACCTCAAAAGGTATCTTCCAACTGGCTCTGCCAGCCTCCTAGCCTGGGATCCTTGTCTTGTTGTCGAATGCACGGCACACTGCCGTTTAGGCCACCATCTCTCCCAGTCCAAGATCCGTCCCGCTGACAGGAAACTTCACAACATCGTCGGACTCACGGTGAGCAATGCGAATCCAGAAGTTTTTCAGCAAGAAGAGACCCTGGAAGCACTTTGTCGTCAGTCCCTTATAAATCGGGCGAGACATGGCACTCCAAGCCAATTACGGAGCTGAATAGTGGTAAGAAGAGATCACTAGGGAGACTCACCGGTTGAACCATATCCAAGGGCTTGAACCCGTCGACAATGGAAATATCGAACCTCTTGAAAATCTGCATTGCACGCAAAAACATCGTTAGCATGGGATCGGCTCAGATATCCAGACCCAGCCCAATCCAGTCTGTCAATCCAACAACCCTTGAAGAAAGTCAATGCATGGAAACTTACCTCGACGAAAATCTTATTAAACTCCATCAGCGCCACGTTCTTCCCCAAACACATCCACTTTCCATGACTAAACACCAAGTCGACAGTGCTGTTCATGAGCGCCAATTTTCGTGCGTCCGCCTCCAACCAGCGCTCCGGCCTCCATATATCCGCATCCGCACCCCAGATATCCTTCCGCCTGCAGATTGACATAATGGTATACCCGATCTCCGTTCCGCCAGGCAGAAAGCGCCCGGCAATGGTGTCTCCCTCGGGCGGCACGATCTTGGGAAGCGGCTGAGCGGCGGGCGGCGCCAGACGGAGCGACTCCTTGATGACGGCCTGGAGGTAGGGCATCTTGCGCCCCTCGGAGTCGCGGATGACGGCGTCAGGGTCGGCGATGGTGCCGTCGGCCAGATAGCGGTCGATTTCGGCCTGGAGACGGCGGTAGGCGACGTTGTTGGAAATCAAGTGGAGGATCGCTACGCGGATGCAGGTAGCTGAGGTGTCGGCGCCTGCGGAGAGCTGGAGGACGGATTCGCCGATGGCTTGTTCCGGCTGGATGCCGTTGCGGATAAAGGAGGCGAGCATGTCGCGCTTTTGGGCCTTGGTTTTGTCGGCGGCGGGACCGAAGCGCTCCATTACGACATCTCGCGCGATACTGGAAGGTAAGTAATGTTTGTTAGCATATAATATTTGTCTATTATTTTTCATTTTTCATGGCGTATGTCGACGAGGAAGAACCAACCGCACAACAGGACCTAGAGCCTTGTCTTCAGAGTAGAAGAAAGGTCTGAAAGGCCACTTGACCAACTGCATGGTGATGGAGGGAATCATGCTCAGGACGGGCGCCCGAGGGATGGCGTTTTCAATCGCCTCAACGTAACCCTTAACGTCCGCGTCCGCATCGCAGTTGCCGAACCCCTTTCCAAAGGCTAGCTCACTGATGACATCTGATGTGAAGTACTGAGCTGTTAACGCGAAGTCCATGGGGCGGAACTGTTTGCTGTTCGAAATGTACTTGGTTTCGATCAGCCTGATGAAGGAGAGGAGAGCCTTGTCGACAGTGGCCTCCAGGGATTCGTTTTCCTTGCCCGAGTACTAATTTGAAATGGCAAGTCAGGTTCACGGTCCTTTTCTGTAAGTTTTTTAGGTAGAGTAGCGGGGTTGGAGCATACGCCGGGGGCCATCTTCCTACGCATCGCGGTGTGGAGGTTGTCATCAATGACGTTGACAACGCTGTCTCTGTCTGGGTCCAGACGGAGGGCTTGATACCACTTTGCTCTGGTATAGCGACCACGAACGGCTGTAATTCGGTAAACAATTTCAGGATCGTCAGTCAAGACCGTTCCTGGTCCAACGCGCACGAGTGTACCTGTAAGTATTGGCACCACCAGTTAGCTTTTCTTGCCTATGAAGAATCGGTTCTCCCTCGTCGGATAGAGCGTGTAGCGATGGATAGACGTACCATATCTGTCATGATATTCCATCATAGCCGTGGGTTGCCTTAACTTCAAAGCATCGGAGAAGAAACCCCAGTTGCTGAGCCCAGCCCACCATGGCCCGGGGACGTGGGAAAGACGGCGCCATACAACGACGGTGTTGACAATGTAGGTAAGTGCCAGAACAACTAATGTACCAGCAACAAGTTCACGGCTGATGGGCAGCTCTTGAAGTGCTGTAAGGATCGCCATGATGACCAACGAATTTCTTGCAGGGTTGTCGAGAAGCTCTTGTTGACGGAGTTTCAGATGCCAGAACTAGGCATCCGGCCCTATCTTATACCCAAACAAAACGTCTTTCTGCTAGACATGAAGATCCTTTCTCCCCGTCCATCCTCCTCTTGAGTGGGTTGCATTTCTTGAAGCAGAATCAAGTCTCCGAGTCTACTGTACACTCTGCATGGCTGTAACTTGTGAGCTTAGTACGTTGATTCTACAAGAAATAGGGGCCAGATAGGGGGCAACTCTGATTTTCTTGTGTGAAAAATAAAGTTCTTTGCCACTCCGGAAAACCACGCTAACAAGTTATATCCATGCAGATGTGTACGGATTGTCCCCGGCGAACGTAACGGAAAAATTCCTCCTAATATGCTAGCAAGGCAATATCATATGATGAGGTAGTACTCATTGGCCATGATGGACGCGGATACCGGTATCTGGAGTTAAACCACGGATGCTACACGCCTCCTCACTGGCGGTACCATTTCTGAACCATTAGAGTCCTTCCTCATCAAGTATATATAACCGTTCAATCTGCAGTTGGGTAGCTGTTGCATGGCTTTGTGTAACGAACGCGAGTGTCTGCCAGTTCTGCAACACCCATGTGGAGTTGACGATCCTGGGGCATCGTGAATTGAAGGGTGGTGGTCGCAACGTCGTGATAGAGATGGGCCCCGGGGACTAGAGATAGTGCACTGTGAAGGAGGCACGGCCCGGCATGCATGGCCAGTGGTCTCTGCATTCATTCCTTTGCTCACTGGGGCTCCTTTCATGTCCTTCACTCCCAAATAGTTCGCCGAGTGACTTTTTGTCAGTGCCATTGACTTACTCTACCTCCTCATCAACGGTTTCATGAGTCACAGCACAGAATTCAGAAATAGAAACCAGCGCATCTTGCACCCCAGAAAAGGTGCGGCCTGCCAGATATGTCCAGGGTAAGCGAGGGTGATGAAAAGCTCGGCATTCATTCTGAGCCATTGAGGCGCGCACGTGGCACAAGATCCTTAACATTTGCTGAAGGCGTCCTTTGAGGCTGAAGAGAGTTGTTGGCGGTATAAATTTCTTTGATTCCCCGGTGAATCGCCCAGAAAGATGCAGTGACGGTTCTTGCACAATCACATCGGTGGTTCAGAAAGATATCGCGGAGAAAGGCTGGATAGGGACCACTACGCGCCGTTGAACAGCACAGTGCAGCCCCGCACCGCGACAAACACCACCAAGAAAGGATCACCACTTCCGGGCGGGGACGTTACTTGGGTTGCATTGAACGACAAATAAAGAGGGGGGAGTTCGTACGACAACGATGTCACCTCAACCACAAGAAGCTCTTGGCCTCACCGGTCGTGCGAGAGCGCTGGCATCGCGAAGCTGGCAGGTTTTCCGAGTCAACTGGCACTTGGGCTTCACTGCTTTCGGAGGGCCGCCGGTCCACTTTAGGATAGTGAGTACTGAAGTGTCGTGAACTTCACACACTTGTGTAGTGCAGGACCAACTTTGAAACCTCGGATGCTAATCATGGGGAAATAATAGTTCAATGACAAATTCGTGCAAAAGACAAGATGGATCGATGAGCAGGTGTTCCAAGAGCTCTTCAGCATCTCGCAGGCCCTCTCCGGGCCGGCGAGCACCAAGATGCTGTACTGTATCAACTTGATACAGGACGGATTCCTTGCCGCCGTGTTCAGCTTCCTGCTGTGGAGGTAGGTCACACCATCAAGAATTGACTAGATCACCATGAATGACCATCTAACATGGCGCAACCAGTTTACCGGGTGCTATAGGCATGTACGCCCTCGCCGTCGGCGTCTCGAAGATCGACGAAACTCTGCCAAGACCGGTGTACGCATTGTTGTCGGGTCTCAACGCCGGAACGGTCGGTGTCATTGCGCTTGCTGCCGTTGAGCTGTCCGAAAAGGCGATCACGGATCGGCTGACGAGAATCCTGGTCTTCTTGGGCGCTACCGCCGGCATGCTGTACAATGCGCTCTGGTACTTCCCGGTCTTGATGGTGGCCTCTGGCATCGCGACACTTGTCCATGACCTGAGATGGATGCATCAACCGGTATCGGTGATCCTTGGTTTTGGTACGAATCTGAAGGGCAAGCTCATCAGGACATGGCCTTTTGGGAAACGGCCGGGATCGACTTCCAATGCAGGGAACGATGATGCCGCGCACCAAGGGCGAAGGAACAGTGCGGCTGACGAAGAAAGCATCGAAATGTCGAGTGTGACAAAAGCGACGGCGACGGCGACGGCATCGAGCAGCTCCGGATCCCGGCCAAGGCCGGGCCAAGGGACGCAGCGGTCTGGCCTTCCGGTGACCGAGCAAGAAGCTTCCGCGTCCTCCTCCGCCGAAAGCGAGCCACGGATTATCCCAAGCGAACTTCGACTCGACTTTTCCTGGAAGATTGGTACGGCAATCGTCGCCGGCTTCTTCGCCACCTTCATTGCCGTTATGGTCACCCGCGGCGTGTTCCCAAATCCGCCGGGACTTCCCCTCTTGTATCACTTGTTCGCCAATATGTATCTTGCCGGAACAATCATCTTTGGTGGTGGCCCTGTCGTCATTCCTTTGTTACGGGAATACGTCGTTGCCGAAGGTTGGGTGAATCCTCGCGACTTTCTCATCGGACTTGCTCTGATCCAGGCCTTCCCAGGACCAAACTTCAACTTTGCCGTGTTCCTGGGAGCCTTAACTGCCATCGGAAGCGGCAATAACGCGGTAGCAGGTGCGGTCATTGCTTGGGTGGGCATCTTTAGCCCGGGTCTGATCTTGGTACACGGTACAATGGGAATTTGGAGTGCGGTGAGAAGCAAAAGATGGGTAAAGGCTGTGCTCAGGGGCATAAACGCCAGCGCGGTTGGGCTGATCTATACTGCCGTCTATCGTATTTGGAATGTCGGCTATCTTGATGAGGGCTTCCAGTTTGGGAAGAGCTTGGGCGATGACCCGTGGTGGGTCGTGGTAACGGCGACGAGCTACGTCGGTGGGCGCTGGTTCAACCTCAAGGCGCCTGCGGCAATCATGCTTGGTGCGATCATGGGGCTGATCAGGTATGGTGTTGTGTCCGCTTGAGCGGTCTCTTGTCCTTGCAACAGCAGGCAACAGAAACGGGGAACGATGGTCGGAGGGGCGCCGACGCGACACAGAGCTTCAAAAATGGATTGAGAAGGGTTTCCCGGTCGCTTAGCCTGCTGGAGAAAATGTCAGCCATGATGTGGTGAGAGCTTCGGCTAGATGGGGGCTTACCAAAATATCATCGGATAGTCGACGTCAAGTTGTTGTAACGGGAAGAGATGGCAACCGGCTGCGGCAAAGTGGGCTCGGTGGAATGGCCTGGCGGGATCCACATCTTCCTTGACGGGGGGCACCTGAATGGGCCCCGCCGCTGTTTGACGCTACAGTACGTACCGGCCTGGCCCGGCAAGCGCTGTAAGCCGGGTGTTTGTCGCGCTCGAATCGGCGGCCGGGGCCCGTGCGAGAGCAACACCAGGCGGGCTTGAGAGTTGAGCATCACCGGGCATCGGGCTTTTCTCTCCTCAAATTCTTCACCACGGCATCACTACTAACTCCTTTGAGCCAATGGGCTGTGGTGGTTTTCAGTGGCTTCAATATCATATTTATAATACTGTTAATCAACCTAAAACTACCTATTGAAGTGAATTTACGCAGGATTGCTGGACTCGTAACCAAGGAAGCGCATCAGCATCACCCGTAACGTGTATCTTAGCCCACCACCCAGCGTGCCCAGCCGAAGTGTTGCTCAATCGTCAAGAACATAGCCCCCAGTCCCTTCATCAGTTATTTCCACCCGTTGCCCAATATCTTCCCAATCGACCCTCTCAAGCGTCCGCACGTTCAAGGGCTGCAAGCTCAGGTTCAGCTCAGCAAGTGCCTTCACCGCCTGATATCGCTCAGGGTTTTCCTTCTTGAGCCGCTCCAGTATTTCTGCAAGGTTGGGAGGCCCGTGGATTACCATAAAAACCATCACGCCGCAAGTTGAACAGTGTTGAATGGCGTTCCGCCCCTTGTTATACTTGTACTCAAAAGTCTCCTTGTACGCTTCCTCGGGGATGAAAACATATTCCTTCGTGGGATAGATCCCGACGAAACCATCCTGACATTGGGTAAGCGCAGTGGTTAGTAACTGTTGATGGCTGCGTATAGAGAAATGTGCTTCTTACCCTCACACACGAACTGCAGTTGTCCTCTTTGACTGGCCATGGCTTTTCCACTTTTCCTCCGGTCTTCTTCAGCTCAAACTGAACATTCCCGCAGTGGCAGCTACCATTGTACAGGACATCTCGACTCAAAGGCAATGGCTCAAAGGGTCCTTCCTCTTCAAGATTGATTGTTTTGATATTTGAGCTGGGAAACTGGTTAGCAAATATTGACCTTTTGTATACAAGGAAGCAGTGACTTCATACTCAAGGAAGAAGGTGTTGGCACCCTGAATAGCCCGCACATTGACCAACACCTGTCCCTTCAGAGGTCCATACAAATGCACGCCTACCAGTCCTGTGCCACAGACGCTACAGAACTTCAAGATGTTCAGTGTAAGCAACGCGCATTACTTCGATTCCAAACCACTCAAGACACTATCGGGCACTTACCTGGTCCCATACCAAAGGAGTTTGATACTTAGTCAAGTACCCATCATCTCGTATCCACTTCAATTCGCCCTCGGATGGCGTTGAAGGGCTAGGAATCCATATGTACCCCTTCTTGGAACAGAGAGTGCAGGAGCATTTCACCGCTGCATCCTCGAGCCTTCGGCCATCAGGGAGCAAATACTCGAAGCGATACCGGCCGCAGTGGCAGTTGCCTCTGAGGACTGTGCCGGTTGTGTCTGTGATCGTCTCCGTCGGCGATGTAGAGCTCGGGGTCGGCGATGGACTGTTCATGGTAAAAAGATGATGATGGAAAGATGGCGAACAATCTCAAGTTTGAGTGGAAATTGTTATCTTCGAGCGCAGAATGTCGGTTGGTTCCAACATACATACACAGCCCTGGAAAACGTAATATGCAAGGCCAAGAAGGGAAGGTGAAACCATTAGAGGTAGTACCAACCCTTATCCGACCCCTCCCTGACTTTACCCGACCTAGCCCATGATTTCGAAGGAAGGTATCATTAGCACGCGACTGTCTAGAAACCTGTCACTATTCTATCTGAAGAACGTGCAAAGAAGGATGAGGGACTTACTTAAGTTGTGTTCGGTCGCCCAGTATGCCAGTAACAGTAAGAAGTTTATATGGCAGTAAGCAACAGCATACTGCCGTGATTTTTGCGTTCGGCTGTTTTCTAGTAAAAATCTGCAAGTTGATGTAGGTCGCTGCACTTCCTCCAACTCCCCCAATGGCCTGCATCTGACCAATCAGAAGGCCAGAAATCATTGGAGATCTTACTGCTTTCTTCGCTTTCATACTGCGTAAGAACCCATGTTTATACCAGTATAAACACTGAAGATTAAATTTATACTGGCCCAACGAACACGAGACCGTTATAGGGAAGTTTGGAGGTGCATTACTGTTGCATTACTGTACAGCGATTTCGCTGTAGGCCATCAATAGTATATGCAACCTCTACGATATTGGTATACTGGGTCACCGAACACAACTTTAGTATCACCGAGATCAACATTCTCGCGACGCTTAAGTTGCGTTCGGTCGCCCAATATGCCAATAACAGTAAGAAGTTTATATGGCAGTAAACAACAGCATACTACCGTGATTTTTGCGTTCGGATGTTTTCCAGTAAAAATCTGCAAGTTGATGTAGGTCGCTGCACTTCCTCCAACTCCCCCAATGGCCTGCATCTGACCAATCAGAAGGCCAGAAATCGTTGGAGATCTTACTGCTTTCTTCGCTTTCATACTGCTTCAAACCCCATGTTTATACCAGTATGAAAGCACTGCATTACTGTTGCATTACTGTTGATGGCCTGCAGCGAAATCGCTGTACAGTAATGCAACCTCTACGATACTGGCATACTGGGCGACCGAACGCAACTTTACCTAAGGTCCGGGTTGCATGCCGACTCGGAGCCGGTCTTATGAGCTACGCCATCCATGGATACATCGGGAAAAGCTTGTCTCGAACTGTTTGGGTTGTCTGTCTTTGCGCCGCTTACCTACCTACCTTACAGTATCTCCAACGCAGGTCGTAATCACTTCCTATCAAGGTCTAAGAAATCGCTTCACGAGACTTCTCACCGTTTTCCCCGCTCAAAACGGAGGAGGCTTACTGGAACCGCCCCGAGTACTGTGACCCCCTCGTGCTTTCGCTGCATCGGCACGGCAAGTGAATTGAACAAGGACGACAACTCGTCATCCACAGAATCATGAGCATGCTTTGGGGGCTGTTTGGCCGGCGAGTTGCTCTCACCGAAGTCATCTGCCTGCCTGGTCCATGCAGAGCAAGAACCGTGCAGAGTCTCTAGGATCTCGATGGAGATGATGGAAGAGGGGAGATGGTTGATGACAGCGAGAGTTGCTTTGGAGAATGAGCTATGAGATGATTACGAAGGAACGAACCCGAACATTCAACAAGAAGGTGTAGGGTTCAACCCCTGTTGTAGGCCGAGGGCAATACTTGCCCGAGCAACCGGGAATCTCCCCAAGTGAAGCGTAAGGTTTGCGGCCTGATCGAAATTTAGTCCACACTTGAAGCGCCCGAAGGCAGATTCGGGATTTAAGACCATCTGCTCCCCATTCAGTGATGAAGAGAGTCCATCAGCATCCTTATCAGATACACCCTCCAATTTCGCCATCACTTTATAAGCCAAATCCTGATTCTCAAGGCCCTCTAGACTTTCTAGTCACAACACTCCAACCGACTCTTCCCAAGATCAACCTAGCACACCTCATCAATTCCCACCATGAAGTTCTCCACCTCCTTCCTTCTCCTCCTCACCAGCGCCACCGCTGCTCCCCTCGCCAACAAGCAAACTGGCGGCGACAACAACGCTCAAGGAGTCGTCACTTGGGCAGATGTGACCAAGCGCGATGGAGGTGATAACAGCGCCCAGGGAGTGGTGACTTGGGCGGATGTGACCAAGCGGGAGGAGGATGCTTGAGATCTACATTCCCATTCTTGCTGATTCTCTCTGTCTTGGTAAGCATACACCCGGTCCTAGCTACAGCGTATGGGGCATCTTGTTAATTATAATTTAATTAGTGGACAAATACTGTGGCACGCCTGCAAGCCATCAAGGAGGACGACTCTGGCGAGGGTGTTTAGAAACTGAGGAGAGGGAAGGTGGGGAAGGAGGGGGATGGTGGTGCTGGAGGAGGGTAAAAGGAGAAATAAACCCGTAAATTCCAGTCATTTACATTAGTGCAAATCATATTATCTTCCTACATTGAACTATCTGCAAATTAGTGAGAGCGAAACTACGTGTTTGTCCACAGCTACTGAACAACTTTGCGTTTTGACATGTCGGCCATGATCTATTTCACCTGGCCCATTGTTCAATACCTAGGTGCCTAGACAATTAGGCGATTCCAAGAAAAAGTATCACATGGGATAACCAAAAACAGGGGTCGTGTGCATAATATTTTTCTTGGAACCACCAGGCAATTGATCGCTCAAGTACTGGCCATATAGGAAGATCTAATCGAGGCAGACAGTGGTATGTGTTTCGGGTTTCTCTTGTAAACTCAAGACTCTCCCTGATCACTTAACTACAGCTCAATGAAAAACACTCTGACACTCGTTGATGTTGCATGGAAAAGATACTTTAGCAGACAGGAATTGATTTTCGTCACTGCCTACTACTCATTCCTATAGACCCTCTTGCCCCCCAATACCCTATACCACCCAAACCTTCCCACCTCCCCCCTTTCTCCCTCCTTCGGACAGCCAACATACTTCATATAAACCCCCAACTCCTTGATCCCCTCCCTCCCCTGCATCATCCACATCTCACAATGATTAGTATGATGCGCATCGCCCACATACCCGTCCAAAACCGTCGTAATCCCGCCCTCTTCAACGGCGTTCAAAGCCGCCTGCCACGTCTTCTTCCAACTATACATGCAATGCAGAACCTGAAACTCCCACGAGACATAAACATACTCCCACTCACCCTCCATGACTTCCTCAAGCGGCATGGTGGAGTTGTGGTCCTCGTCCCGGTAGAACAGCCCCCGCTCTTCTCGGGATAGGAACTCAGAGGCGAGGTTGGCGTCGTGGCACCGGATGGGGACCCAGCCCATGAGGGTTGGGTCAAAGACGCAGTTGGATTGGAGGGCAGAGGTGGGGGAGAGGCCGCATTCTTCTAGATCTAGGGGTTGTTGGTTGGAAGGGGTTGAGGACTCGTCGGGTGAGGACTTCGATGCAGGGGAAAGGATTCGGGTGAGGGGAGTGATCAAGAAGACAAGAGGGATAATTAGGATAATAGTGGCGATGTAGAGTTTGGTTTTTGAGTGTGTTGGTATGGGCTCAGTGTTGAGTGATGCTTTGTCGTCGTCGAGCAAGATGGAGTGTTGGTCATCTTCAGACTCCTCGCCGTCTAAGGCGCGGTCGTAAGATGGACGAGACATGATAGAGGGGGGATCCGGAATGTTGTGTTGTGAGAAAGGAAGTAAAGCGCCGATTCATTCTCCCTGGGCTTCAGGAACTTGCTGGGATGGTGCAGAGAGACAGGAGGTCCAAATATGCAGACTGGGTGGACAAAAACTCTGTGGTGCCGCTCTCTCTCTTCGCTCTTTCCCGGAAGGGTGCTCTGTCTCCGAATGAGTCCCGCAAGACCTACGATCGCATAATGTGCCCCGCCAAGGTAATGCAAGGAGTTGTACCCAGCAGTACCTTCCTTCCCAGTCGATGAAATGACAGCCTCTTCGTTTCTTCTTCCTGATTTGGTTTTTCCTTTTTTTTACCACATCTCGTATCCTTTGCTCGTTCACTACGATGTCGCAGTTTGGGTTTTCTTCTCAGGTCGTCCCTTCTACCAGGGTCGCCATGTCTGAAACCGAAAACCGTGTAAGACCATTGGCTCGCCGATCCCAAAACCGTGAGTAATCGCCTTTGTCAAGCCTGTTAGTGCATGGGTATTGTCAGCAGCACTATAGGTGCATTTGAGGGGTACTCACTAACAGTGACACCCCGCAACCCCTGAAGCTCACCGTTTTGCCCGAAAGTGCACCGTTCTGACAGTTCCACAATTGCAGGCAGCCGAATCCTCCGGGCAAACCTTCGGCTTCCATGATCACGGCAACACCAGTTCCGTGAGTCGTACAGGATAATCTGACAAAGCGCTGACCAACACGATGTGCTTTGGGGTATCATCGTGACTGCCTCCTGGGAGCTGCCATGATCCCCGCCTGCGTTCGGGTCCGGCTCGAGGATGGTGAAGGAGAGCCGAATAGGTCCGATTACTCAGACCCAACCGCTCGATCAGTTCGTTTTTGTTTGCTTCCTGTCTCCCATATTCCAGGCTCGTTCGTCGCCCGGCCTGTTCGACCTCTTCGTTCTAACGACTTCTTACCCGTCTCGAGAAACACAAAAGAGATGCTCTCCAAGTACGTACCGACTTCATGGCTACGAGACACCAATGTTCGCATTGCGTACAACACCCTTCGAGGGGCAGAGTCGGACGAGAAGCTCGACACAGAACGGTTGAACATCCTTAAGAGCGAAACGGATATCAGCGGAGCTCTGCGAGAGCAACTTCGGCGACTCAGACTGGCAGTCATGCTGCTGTCCAGTTCACTTGTTCTGGTAGTCCTTGGTTGGGCTCTCCGAGAGTTTACAGGGCCTCGAGATGTCAAAGTAGAGGCTCAGTTCACCGGTAAGTTCCAACCACAGTTACCACAAGACCGCAGACGTAAAGAGCAGACCATGATAATTAGTCGGATTGCAGATTACGTCGTCAAAGATACGCCAGAAGTCTTCTCCCCAGCCATCAAAGCAACAGAGTGGAAAGAGGTTGTCTTCCACAACAATTTCGAAGACAAGACCCGCTGGCAGGGGCCGCCAAACGACGAAGTTGACAAGGCTTGGAAAGATCTGTACATCGATATTGGTGTCATCAAGATCCCCAAAGAAGATGCCGAGAAGTTGCCCAACCAGACTCTGCCCATCCCGGGAGAAAAAAATGGGTACATCGTGGGGTTGGAAGTTTATCATCAGCTTCATTGCTTGGTATTCCACTTTCCCTAGCCGTAGCTCCCCTGAACTGCTCAATGACTGACCAATGTTCTGGTACCAGGACCTAATCAGGAAGCACTTCTACCCCGACCGCTACGGTGACGACAAAGATATGACGGAAGAGCAGCGCAAGGAGTACTGGATTCATCTCGGTGAGTTATGGGTTTCGGTAGAGACTTCGACCACATGACAGCCAAGCTGACCTCCAAACAAACAGAACACTGCATTGATAACCTCCGCCAGACTATCATGTGTTACTCCGACATTAGCACCATCCCCTGGATGTACATGGAACGGGTGCACGCCAACTTCCCCTCGGCCAAGACGACTCACATCTGCCGTGACTTCGACAAGCTCACGGAGTGGATGCTGCACCCGGATAGGCATTTCCCACAGGAGGAATATCAGCTTCGGCTGAAGGCGTTGCAGGCCGGTGCACTTGCTGAGAGCGGGATGCATCCCTGATGTCTTGTCTGTTGATACTGCTAGGATGAAATCAGATGGTAACTCGTGAAAAGATGCGAACGGATCGGTGATTCCAGCGAAAATTGATTTGTCACCAAGTATGATGCATTGGATCTTGATCTAGCCCTCCTCGTCAAATCCACGGTGCACCCGTCCACATATAAAATACCTTGAGAATCCAAGACAAAATTTGAAGCACAATAACAGCTACATCAGTTCCAAACCTTTCTACCACCAGAACCGCCCACAGCCGACCTGCCTCCACATAGTTTCAGTGATATCAAAATGTGCACAAACCATATCTGGCACCGGGTGTGTAGGACATGCGAGAAGATAGTCTTCGTCGAGACTGAAGAGGAACCATGCGAACTAGTCAAAAACGATCCGAGCAAGTTCTGGGGCGATTGCGAAACGTCTTTCAACAAGGTGTACACTGAGTACATTATCTTTTGCCATGTGTGCGAAGAAAAATATGGTGAGTTAGGTACACTGATTAGATAGCGAGGGCGGCATATCTCAGTTTGATCAAGCATGGGCGCTCGAGGTGGATATTGCAATCAATGCTTAAAGGAGGATATTCTGGAACAGATTTAAGCGATATAGAAAAAATATTTGGATGATAAATCGTTGAAATAAAAAGACGGGGTGGTGGATTTGAGAACCTGGAACAGCTCTATGCGTCATCACATATGGCGGGATCATGAGGTGTTAATCAACCTTCTTCGTTGACACATCTCCGCTGCATTGACTCATTAATCTCATTTATGGTAACTCTTGAGAAACCCTATATCTCGACAACTACCCACAATAACAGCAAGCTATAACACCGATACTTTAACCTCGGAAGAAACCCTACCATCACTACTACCATACTACCACGGACGGTCTGCCCTCCAAAACTCCCAGCTATTCTGGATGTTCAGAAATCATGTTTTTTTCGGACTTTGTGTCTAACTAGGTTGCCGGAGGGTGGTTTTTTACGCAGGCTCTGGAGGAATCTTGCGAAGAGGTGAAAAACGACCCGAACAAGTTCTGGAGCAATTGCAGAACCTCTGAGGACAAAGTAACTACGATAGGCCTAGTATAGAGTTGCACTCAGTGCGAAAACAACTAGTTCTGAAAGCTGGGCATGAAACACTATCTGGAAAGAAAGTCGGCCATCTAGGTAGGGACGAGACGGGAGTGAGAAGATGCATGCATGTAGAAAGGTCAAAAGCGTATATGTGAGTTTGACGAAGATGGGAAATGTGGGTACATGGAACCATTATTTCATTGAGAATTGACATTGAATGTGGCCGTAGCGTCCATCCATTTGCTTCAGCACGAGAACGAGCATGAAGTGATTTGTACAATAAAGGTATCTACGCCGGGAATTGCATAGACGGGGACACTGCCCAAGTAGATGCAAAGCAATCAAAACTAGGCAGAAAAAAAAACCATTGTTCCAACCATTGACACAGATACCCGCCTACAGCTACGTTTTTGCTGAATATTTCCTGCCCTGAGCCTCCCCCGTCAAAAAACCGGCTTTACCGCCCCCTCCCCCTCATACCTATCCACCATCCACCTCCTCAAAGGCTCAATATCCCTACAAGTATGCTTCACATCCGAATCGACATAGTTCCTCCCAAGAGACGGATAGTACTTGGTCGGTATGGGCGTCATATCTCCCGAACACATGATGTACTGCCTGATCTGCTCGATGCAGTGGTCTTGATGGAGCCGGGCGGTTTCAGGGGAGGAGGTGCGACGGTGATGGTGAGAGGTTTCGGGAGGGTAGAATTGCGGGTTAAGTTCTTTGCGGATGTTGTTCTGTTTTCCTTTTTGTCAATGATAATGGGTGAAGATGGACGTTGGGAAAGACGTACCAAACAATGAAGCGTATGAAAGACATCAAACCCAGCTACGTATCCGCCTCGCTGCTTATCCCGGTACTGCTCAATGTCGTCTACATCCGGCCAAGAAGCGATTGCTTCCTCCTTGGTGATAAGGACGTAGCGACCGTAGGTGAGGTTGTCCCAGTTCCAGTCAATCTCGGGGTGCAGGGTGGGGTTGCCGACGTAGAGAATGGGATCCGGGTTGGGGACGTACATAGAGCCGTCTGAGTGGAAGGATGGGCTGCCTGTGAACCGGATCTGGGCAGCGTGAATGTGTTGTTTTGCTGTTACTATTCGCGTGTGAAGTTGGCTCTATTAGTTTCTGTTGGTGGGCTCCCAGTCATTGTTGTGTGAACATACCAAAGTCAGTGGCATAACCACCCTCAAATGTCCCCAGTGAGCTGCGTTGACAGTACTGGGGTTCGTGAGTTTGGTCTATGAACATTGCCAGAAGCAACGAGAGAGTGAAGAAGATGAGCGTGAGTGTCCATGGGACAGCAGGATGGAGGAGCCAGTCGACAAGACTTCGTCGACGACCAGATTGTAGTGGCCATGGTGAACCATCCTCGCTGTCGTTGTCAGGCACCGGATCGTACTTGTCGTATTTGGTGGCCATGATGGAAGAATAGTGTCTTGAGTAGCCTGGTTGTAAGAAGAACGAGGCCACTCTGCTGAGGGTATGCTATTGACAGTCAGACTCCAAAGGGAATATTGCCTGAGTTCCGCTGTCTTTGACTTGGGAGAAAAAGGTCAATACCCAAAACAGAGAGAACCAGAAAAGAGAGGTGGGCGAGACCATCCTCCCCTTCCCTTCCGAGCTCTGCCGCTCTGCTCAAGAACGGCAACGAACCGGAGATGATCATATCGGTTCTCCGCCGGTGAGGCTGCAAAATACCCTCGATGCCGCAACCCTTCCATGGATCACCATCAATACGAAGCCGATGATCACTGTGACGATGATGGGACCTGCCTACCTGGGAATTTGGGAATCATCGTTCAGCTCACAAAGACTGTTGGGAGGCAGAGTTGAGGCGATTCAGAACTTCGGTTCGTGGTTTGTGTAACTGCAACGCCGCTATCATCGAAAAACGGAGCGAAAACGGTGCCGGTCTGCGGCGACAAGTGGATCTCATTGAATCACTGAACAACACCGCATGCTTGCTAGGTGAAGTTGGTTCCAGTGTCGTATTCGATGATGGTAAGCTTTCGCGGGGACTGTTCCATCGTTCAGCTGTGCTTACGTGGAGAGGTAAAGCTTAGCAGCGAGCGTTTCACGATCCATCGCGATGCCAGTGTTTTGGTGTTACTCAGCATCTTGCTTTGACGAAACATGTCCAATTGAAGGATCTTTGACCCGGTCAACCGTGCCCCATTTTCGGAGATAACGCGGAAACCTACTGGGGGAAGGAATGAGTGCGGCAGACTCTCTCCCGGATACCGTCAACGACGTCCACTCAGGTTGTTCCGGAAGAATATCCGGCAGAGAGTTTCCTGGGAAGGAAGGACCCATCGACCACTTCTCATAACATTGGATCGGATGGATTCCACCTCCGCTGCATTCCCCTCCCTTTGCTTTCAGTTGTGACTTCCCTGAGTGTACGGAAAAGCTCTTCACGGGGTTCTTCAAACCCCTCATCCTTCTTTCCTCACATTTCTGCCTCATCTCATTCCTTCTCATTTAATCTGGGAGCTACCTTGGCCTTCAAGCCGACGCTCCTCCCCTCACCATTTTCCCTCCAGCCCCCAAGACAATACCTAATGTACCCCAAGATGTATCCCGCCAAACCTCCCTCCCTCGAACACAAGTCCTCCCTCGAAGAACCTTCGAGTTCCTCCTTCCGCCGCTCCAGCTCCGATGACGACTCGGCGGCCACCCTCCTCGCTACCCCAAGCAGGCCTCCAGTTTATCCCGCCGTCGCACCCTTCTCCTTTCCCTAGTCCTTTCATTTGCTCTCTTCTTGTCCATCACCACAATCTACACCACCCTAACCATCCATCATCTCTCCCTCTCTTTCCCCCTCGCCACCGACTATGGCGACTGCGGCACCTCCGAAACCGTCGAAGAGGCCCGAGCCAAGGGCTGCGTATTCGACGCCATGTCCTGGATTTGGGTGCGGCCGGAATGCTACGATGCCGAGTTGGTTGAGGACTTCTTCATGAACACCAATTACTCGTGGCATACGGAGCCGAAGCTGAAGCCTGACACAAAAGTACCTATGGACGTGATTAGGAGGGGGGATCATCCCAAGCTTTTTGTGCAGAAGGAGTACCATAGTGTGCATTGCGCTGTGAGTTTTGCTTTTATTTTCTTCGGGTACACGGCGAGGGGAAGAATGGGGAACTCAAGACAGAAGCGCTGACAAGTGGTGAAAACAGTACATGATGAAAAAGATGCACAAGGCCATTATCGAGCATCGGCCAATGGATAGCTACCTGACAGATTGGCATCATACTAACCATTGCGGCATGGTGATGCTGAACGATATCATGCATGGGGATGTGGAGTGCACGCCCGAGATGGTGTGTCCTACTTGGGTGAGGGCGACGTGGACGGCGTGTAGGCGGTTCTGAGCTAGTGAGTGATCCGGATGAGGCAAGGGGGACACTAGATTTCTGTTGGTTATGGCCAGTGTACATGTCTGGAGCGACGGGAAAAGTAAGAGGGAAATGAATCGTTGGATATGTATTTACTTACCAGTCCTCTTCTGAAGTTGATGTTGGCAGACAGTCCAGTTAAAATGCGAAGCTGACAATGAAACATACAAGAAACCACTAAGTAAAAGAGAGATGCGTTCTTAACTCATTGCTATTCATGCTATATCATGTCCTGTATCCCAGGATTCTGTCTGTCTCTCATGTAGATCTCCGAAAGGGCTCCCTACTACTTTGCAGGTATGTCGTGCCCCGGCCTGATGTTTTGCCCTGTTTTTCCAACCAATCGCCGCCGTTCCATATGTACAAGCTAAAGACAAAAGAAAAACCAATTGTTACATGACGAAGAAGTAGAGGAAAAGAAAATAGAGAGAAGCCAATGCTTTACTCGGCATCGACAGGAGCCTTGGGAGGGGTGTTGTTCACCTGGATACCACCACGCTTCTTCTCGTTGCTGTCGGGCATGGGAAGAGCCCAGCCGCCCTCGCTCTCGGGGGTAGAAAGCCAGAGACGGAGAAGGTGACGGCGGGGAGCAGGAGGGGCAAAGTCTATCAGGACGTGTTAGTATCCAAGTCATTGATTCGAACGGAAAAAACAAAAAGAAAACTCACCCCTATAAGCAGTACGAGCATGCAACAGATGCGCGTTGCTCAAGAACTGGATATCGCCAACCTCAAGAACCATATGCAGCGCCAACCTCTGGCAAGTTTCCTCGAGAATCTGCATCGCCCGCAACTGCTCCTCGCTGAGCGCAGGGATCAAGCCCTTATCCGAGAAACGGGTGAGGGACTTGACGTAGTAAGGATCCCACTTGCAGTAAAGTCTGCCCTTGCCGCCATTCTCAATGTACACAATCGGCTGGCGGATCCATTCCTCCTGGCCCTCCGACACCTCGCCCTTGCGGTCAAAGTACCAGATGGGCTTAGTCAGGAGCTCAGCGACATCCGGGTGCTCCTTCTGGAGGGTGTTCCAGACGTTATGAACGGAAACAATATCGGACTCGCCACCTTCCTGCGCGCGGTGCACGCAAAGAAGGCCGACGATGTCGCCGTCGTCGGCGTGGAAGAACTGGCGCGCGGCGGTGCGGTAGATACGGACCGTGTGGAGCTGGGTCGGGTCATCACCGACGTCCTTGACGTGGCCGAGAACGTGACCACGGCCGTTCTGCGAGATGAAGTAGCCCAGGTAGGTGCCGAGGCCCATGTAGGCGACGGCGTTCTTCTCGGCGCCCCAGACGTCGGCGGGGAAGCGCTTGAAGAGGACGAAGCCCTTGCCGTTGAGCAGGTCGTCGCGGAGGTTCTGGAGGACCTTGCCGAGCTTGGGCAGGGGGAAATTCCCCTGCGAGATGCCGGTCAGGGAAGTGCCGGAGGCAATGAAGGCGTCGGCCGTGTCGGAGAGTTCCTGGACCTCTTCATCGGTGAAAGGGTGAACCCAGCGCTCGGGGTTGTTGACGAAGTCGTCGCGCTTCCAGACGGTGGGGCCCGAGATCTCCTTGGGGAACTCGGAGTAGGGCTTCAGGACGTCATAGAGGGGAGCGTGCTGGCCCGAGGTACGGATGCCGTCAGGGAAGATGTCCCGGGGGGCGTCTGTGTTGTGGTAGGCGTTCTTGTGCTTGAAGGCGGCAGGGGCAGAAGGCTCGGCGGACTGGGCCTCCTCGACGAGAACTCCGGGAGCCATTGTGTCTGATGGGGATATTTGTGTGTGTGTGAGGGAGAGGAAAGGTGTGCTTTGAGTGAGTGAATGGCAAGTTCAAAGACGGGAGGAATGAGATGTCTTTGAAGGTTGATGGATGTGAGTGACCAATGAAGGCTGCAGATGCAATGCACTCAGAGGAAGGATGAGGGGGTATAACACATCAAATGAACGTTGGCAACCATCTCGACCACCACCATCTTTATTGCGTGATCATTCGCCAGTCACTAGGCTAACCCAACCGAGTGGCCGGTTCTGGTACAGCGACCCCAAGCCATTGTGTAACGATATCCCGAAAAGATTGCGTGCTTACAATGGTGAAATGACGTGGAGCTCCAACCCCGCAAATCTCCCCCCAAACATCTCGGGACCGTGATTGCCTTGCTCGCCATGAATCTTTACTGAAAGGAGGAAGGAAACACAGCTTCTAGACTTCAATCAGATGCCATTTCTTTGTTCATCCCATTTCTTAACCCCCTGTAAAGGGTAAAGGGGGTGGTGTAAGTGGTTGAGGGTTAGGGTTGGGTATGTGCCTTGGCGAGCATTCCGCCATCGACCCGATCTCCAACCATCATCGTACCGGCCCCCTCGTGGATGATGCCTTTCCCGGTTGACCGTTGTTGCCGATTGGACAACGGGATGACAGTCGAGCCGCGAAGAAGTTTCCGAGCTTTGGCCGTTGATGCGACCTCGACGTCTGGCTAACCAGCAACGGACGACTTTTTCCACATCTTTGACGGCCCGGATGGCCACTAACGTAGGACGGTGATGCTCTTGCCCATTGTCGTGTTAGATCTGTGTTTTTTGATGGGGATGAGAGTCAAAAGGTAGCTCTTTGAAGGTCCGCCCTGAGCACGACATGTTAACAGCCTCCGAAACCGCTTTCTTGCGGATATCAATGTCCATCAGCACTAGGCAACTTTGGAGGCAGTTGTAGTCAGAGAATCACTTGGAATTATGTGTTCCATCAGATAAGGTCCTATAAGCTACGTACCTATGCTATTTTCTGTATCGATACCTCTTACATCCCGATGTTTGTCCTCCAATGCATGTAGCTTTTTGTGGCTCTTCTCATCTCGAATTGCTCAGGTCTTCCAGCAGGTGCTGATTACCATTCCTTCTTCCCAGCTAGAACCTGAGTTCTGACATATATTGCAACAGTGAGAATATCGCCGTCCCCTTCAATACGAGGCCTAGTTATCGGATCCTTCCCCCTCGCGCTTGCAGCTATTCATGAGCGCCTGCACCTCTTCCATATCTTCGGGTGACAATGAGAGTTCCAAAGCACGCCGCTTCAACTTCTCGAGAAGTGCCAGCTCAGCAGTGACGAGCCCAGGTGCTTCACCAGTTGGATAGATGACCGCACCATCATCAGGGTAGTACGTTCCCTCTCCGTATTCGTCACCCAAACATATCGCCATCTCCGGATGGCTGGGTTGCCGGAAGTCGATTCCCATTCCTTTTTCAACAAGCGTCTCCCAGCGGTCCTCGAAATCGTGGCCACCATACACGATGAGTCCATCAGCACCCATGACTCGGTAAGATCCCTTGACATCCTCAGTCGTGACTAGGAAGTTGAAGTGCGCCTGGTAGGGTATGCAGCCAAAGCGGGAAGGTTCGAGGTTTGGCCACGCGGCTGCTGGTGTGGTATTGTTGTTGATGAACCTAAGCAGGCTTTCGGGGGCGATGTACTCAAAGACTCTAGTCCAGCGACCTCCGAAAAAATGATACTGCTGATCTCCCATCCTTCTGACATTCCGCATCATCCCCGTGACCGAGGTCACTTCGAACCTGTCGAGATGCAGAGGCAGTCTGGCTAGACGCTTGACCGTGTTGAACTCCAGGCGACAGTCATCTAACTGAATGTCGCGAAGCGTATTGGCGTGACGCGCAATGAATTTTATAAGGCTCGCCTGGCTGAAGCTGACGCTCTCAAGGCGCAGACAGACGAGCTTCGGCAGGTAAAGTTCACCGCGGTTAGGACCAGCCGCTTGTCCAACCAGCAGATCGAAGAAGTAATGGTCGCGGGCCTTCTTGGCGCAGGCCCATGAGGCTGGAAATCTCTGGGATGCTGTGAGTCGTAGGGTACGGAGATTCTGGGCGTTTGCGAGACAAGAAAGCAGTTTGTGTTGCATCTCGAGGTGGCGTTGACGGTGCTCCGGTTCCCCAACGGAGCTGTCGATTCTGCCAATGTTGAATACAAATTCGCCGAGATTCTCAGAAAGGCATGGTACGTGCATCAGTTGAAGGGGAACTTGGGGAGGCTTGAACATGAAGTAGGTACTGCTCTGCCAGTGCAGCTGGAGCCACCTATTGTTGACCACGTTCTTTTGAGTTAGAGCCGGAAGAACGTAAAGTTCGGCTCCTTTCAAGAAGTTGCCGTTTGCTGGGGCATTCTCCCCAGAGCTGGGTTGCGGCCGACAGGCGCACGGCCAACGCTGGTCTCGGAAATCTCTGGACCGGGCCCGCGCGAGATCTCTTCCACATCGAACCAAGTAGGTGTCGAAGTCGCAGGGAATGGTGACGAAAGTGCGGAGTTTGGGCATCCGCGCAATGGCCTCCAGAAACACCGGCACGAGTCCGTCGTGTACCTTGTACGGTTGTTCATTGCTGCTTCCACTTGGAACATCCAAGGGCGAGTATGAGTGCCAAAACAGACCGTTCTTATCGCAAAGACCCTTGTTCTCCCAGGGTGTCACGGAGGTAGGCGGGAAAGGCCACTGGTTCCTGTTCCCTTCCGCGATGGGGCAGTCCAGCTCGAGAAAGGTCAGATCCTGGACGTGCTGACTTAGCCTAGGACTATAAGCGACGCGCAGAAATTTGGCAAGATCATTGCCAATAGGTGAGACCATCACTTGGCGCCAGAGGTGGTGAGAAACGAGAGCCTCAAACACGCGGCAAGTTTGCCGAAGAGACAGGCGATCAGCGTTTCGTCTGAGTTGACCAACGACTAAAGAGAGGAGACTATTATCGAGAAGGAGAATGTGAGACATGGTGATTGTGGTCAAAGGAGCTCGTTGTCGAAGAGGAGCGCTTGAGACCTGGTGATGCGCGGCTTGACCAAAGATCAATAGAAGGAGATCATTGGCTGAAAGGAATGGCTTGATAAATGGTGATTGTGGTTTGACAGACTGTATTCTGATGTGTGAGTTTAATTGACCCCAGATTAAAAAGAGGAGGGGTTGTTGAGAAAGGGCGCTCCGGTGTTCAAGGTGACTTGATCAAAGATCGAAAAGTGATCGTTGTCGAGAAAGATGGCGTCAGATATGGCGATGCGTGACTGAACCAAAGATCGAAAGGAGGGGATTTTTGTCCAGAGAGAGTTGTGAGATGTGTCGATGGGCGACGTGGCTGAATATCAAACGGAGGAGATCGTGGTTGAGAAGGAAGGGGCAAGAAATGGGGAAGGGGGTCTAACTAGGCACAGTCGGGTCTGATGTGCAAGTGGATGGAAAGCGCGTCCGAGTGACTGCGTAATTTTCGCGTTATATGCCTGTTTCTTTACACTGAAAAGGATTCGAGTACATTGTTGTATTGTGTGCACTTTACCTTCCAGGTCCCCATCCTCGTCATGAGTGCTCACACGTAACCAAAACCATTCAATTAATTGTATTAGATATTAGTTGAGTTATTAAAAGTCGTGGCGAATCCTCCAACTGTGTTTGTAGGTATACAGAGCCCACTTCCCTGGACGACGCAGCATCGCCGTTCTCGGGGCGCGACACTGACGAGGATGTGATGGGGACTATGAAGGAACGAGACGTTTGAATGGATGCGCTTCTGTGTTGAAGACGTATTCATCAAGGCTGATAAGCTCCGGCTCGCTAAACATGAGATAGAAGTACTTGAGTGTCTCTCCAAGCCAGAAGCTCTCCATCGAATGGCTCATGGGCGGTTTGCCCTCCTTGACGGTAACGTCGAGCAGCGCAGAGTTGGCCAGTTCGGTCCTGGTGTTGGAGTCAATGGCCTGGAACATGGCCCAGGCTGAGTCTGGAAGGTCGCGACGACCCGTGATGCGGTAAAGGAGAAAGACACTCTCGATAGCCTCAGGGCGAAGGATATAGCGTGTGTCTGGAATCGACACGAAACTTTTGGGTAGCCGTTTGTGATTGATGATCTTGTTTGCGTTATGCAAATCCCCCTCTTTGTCATCGGACAGTCCCCAACCAGCCGCGTCGACGACGGCCAATTTCCACTTTTCTTCATCCCATGGACAGTGATCAATCAAGTCACAGGGTAGCACGTGGAAGACTTCGGGCATTATACCCAAGGGCATGGATTTGTACGCCCAAACGCACCCGTCCATGAGCTTCTCTCCCTTATGGACATGAGTGTCATTCTGGACGAGTTTACCTCCAAGGGCAAGCATGCCGCCGGTAAAACAAGCCAGATGCTGACCCTCTGGGCGCAGCTGTGTCACTCTCTTTCCATTTTCTGACCCGACGAGGACCATGCCCGTCATTAAAACGTCTTTCTGGTCAGGTACCATAGGACGGAACAGGTTATAGCGGATGGCTGTATCCATAGATGCCTTGTACATGTCGGCATACATGGGAAGCAAGCCGCCGACAAGGGCATGGGTCTTTGGGAGGTATTCATAGAGGGAGTCGGCCATTGCACCTAGCGTGTACTGGTTGTGCCTGCCAAAGTCCTGCCGTCTGGCATCGACTACGACAGGCCACATACCGGGAAGATGTGTCTTTTGCTGTTGTTTCTGGAGAGCCTCCATAATATTTTGCACAGCATCAAACCACTTGGAATCACCCGTCAACATGGAGAGACGAATGAACTCGAGAGAAAAGGATCCAATCTCGGCAAGGAGGACAGCATCGGGGGCGACCTGACGTTCTCCACGGGCGGCGTCATGGAAATTCCACCTCGTCTGGGGCATTCTGTTGGGAGTGTCAAAGGCCAGGTACAGGACCTCGCCCACTTCCTTGGCCTTTTCCAGCAACCTCTTGTCTCCGCTAAGGTCGTATGCCGCAAGGAAACCGCCAAGGTACCGGATATTGGTCTCGAAGACGTTGATTTCAGGTAGGGAGGTGGACTCGAAGCTGATGTTGGCAGCGGCAGCAACGGCCTCATAGAACTCATCCTTCAAGCCCATGATCCATAGGGTGTCTAGGCTGTCGACCAGTGTTGCTCCCCATCCTCCAAAGGTATCCTTCCGGCCACCG
Organism: Copromyces sp. CBS 386.78; assembly: GCA_030685235.1. NCBI lineage: Eukaryota > Fungi > Ascomycota > Sordariomycetes > Sordariales > Sordariaceae > Copromyces > Copromyces sp. CBS 386.78. The sequence continues at coordinate 88,327 of MU839217.1, forward strand.
TTAACTGGCTCCAGCTCGTCACTCATCCATGCCTTGGTGCGGTACGAGTTCCAGCAGCGACGGAAGGCATTTTTGACGGCAAATTGTCTCTCCAGGCGTACCTTTCGATCATTGTCGGACTCGGGGCCGAATATGGTCTGTACTGTGGGGAGCTTCGAGGGGGTCCCTGTTGGAAGCTGTCTCATCTTGGTGACGGGATACTGGGGAGGTCTCTGCAGCCTATCCCGTATAGAGACGGGGGTTGGCGCAGGTCTTGCTCCATGGTCGATGTTGACAGCAGTGGAGGAACTCGAGGACGATGAGAATTTGAGCTTGGCGAGTTCGAGGTTGCGGTGCGAGGTAAAGAGGATGAAGCATGTGACACAAGCAATCAACAGTGACGCTCCCCACCGCCGAGCAAGTGGCGGCATTGTGGGAGTGAAAATGGAATTTTGGAACCGATGGCGTGATGAGATTAAGTGCAAGATCCGGAATTTTGGAAATAGAGGAGTCCAAGTCAGATTTCAAACCAAGGTCGACCTGTGCCTCGAACGAGATGCCGGTGTGACGGGAAAGTTGTTGCACCAACTCGTCACCGTCTGCATCTCGGCTTTCAGGGGACTTTCCTGCGTGCAAAGTGACGGTGACATACATGAAGTTCTTTGTCTCTTTGGGTAATTTACACTGTCGATACAATAAGTCGTGCCGGGGCAAGCACTGAATGTGGGGATACACAGGGACATGCCCCTGTCCGTAGCAGCCAAGAATAACGGCCCGAGATGTTAGCGTGGTCCATCTTCAGGGCACCCCGCAATTGCCGTAAGTTTCATGTTTTTAATTTACCGGTACTCCTCCAGCCCGTCTTGCTGTGTGGAATTCCAACAAACATACAAGCTTCAAGTTCCTTTTTGCAAACAACAATTTTCCGACCAACGGCCTCAAGAACATCATCACCGAATATACTCTCAACTAAGTCTACCAAACCCGACACGATCGCCAAAATGCACATTGCCCCTGATACACCCATGAATTCGTCATGACGACCATCCTTGCGCGGAATCTACGCCGTGCCATGACAAGACACAAGCCAGCGCGTCGGTGTCATGGCCTCGAGGAGCTGAGATCCTACAGTCCTACCGCATTGGTCGAAAACGAGTCCAGCCCTGGTGCTCGGCAAAAGACTCCTGCGTAATGCCAACTACAGTCACGATGTGTCTCAAATGCGCATATAAGAGCTGACCATGCCCCTGACCCCGACTGTTCCATCCGAGGGTGGCCCTCTTCTCCGCTCTTCTCAGAGACTCCAACACTTCGACGACAGATAACACCTGGTAATAGCGAAACTTACATCCAAGGCAACCAGCAGAAGAGAAACGGCGTTTCTCGACATGTCGAATCCTTGGGCATCTCTCCGCGATGCTACATCATCTCTGCTCAAGGGCGCTGGCACGGCTGCCCAGGTAGCAACATACGTTGGCCGCTCCGTGAAGAGGCAGTTGACGGCATCCTCGCGGGGCGTCTGTTTGGTGTGCAACAATCTGCAACCATATCACCACGAGAACACTCGACAAGTCACCCTATCTACTGCCTCGAACTCCAGGCCCCAAACGACCATTACAATGCTGACTCTGGAGAACATTTCCACACGCGACCTACTTGACGCCCGCGAGCCAGATCCGATAACTGGGCTGCCCAAGCGCCAATGTCGCTACTGTCGGCTCCTGTGCGACGTCTTCGACGCCTTCTTCATCGACGAGTACATGAGCTGGATTACCGAGACGTCAAACAAGATGCCCATATCCGTCGGGCTAATGATTTGTGAAGGCAAGCCTCTGGTTGTCAACTGCTGGGGATTCACATACGACCCCCACACTCTTTTTCCTCGCGTCGATCTAGAGTTGTATCCCGACCCGACCGCCGCTTTGGTTTCTAGCCCTACCTCCGGCAACATCCCAACCATGGGTCCTACCGGGCACCGAGCGGAAACGGTCGCCTCCGATACCTGCTTCGAGTTCATCAGAGAGTGCGTGGCACAGTGCTGTATTGAACATCAGAATTGCCAAAGCCAACCTATATACACCGGTTTTGTCCCAACTCGGCTTCTTTACATAGGGAAAGACGACAATGACCTTCGCATTCGCACGGGGTTTCATACCGCAGAGAATATCAGATGGGCTGCTTTGAGCCATTGTTGGGGCGGTGGCGCCCCCTTCAAGCTTCTTCAGGGAAACCTTTTGACCCTACTGGAAAAGGTGGAGATATCCGACCTTCCTGCAACCTTCTGTGACGGAATCCGTGTTGCTCGTGAGTTGGGACTCCAACACATATGGATAGACTCCCTATGCATTATTCAAGACAACAAGACGGACTGGGAGGTCGAAGCCTCGCGAATGGGAATGGTTTATAGCCAAGCCTTTGTGGTGATCTGTGGTGCTTCGTCCCCCAATCCTCAAACACCCTTCCTAGGCCCTCGTGAGCCAGAGTGGCTGCCAAAGCGATTCACCCTCCAGACTGAAGACGGCCCGGGCTTGCCTATCATGGCTCGACAACGCCATTTGCTCGCCGCCCCTTTAGAACAAGGTCTGCTGGAGCCACCATACACAGGCGCCTGGGCAACCCTAAAGCGTGTTGGCCCGCTGTACTCCCGAGGTTGGTGTTTCCAGGAGACATTCCTGGCTCAGCGCACACTTCATTTTTCCCCTGGAGCCATCATCTTCGAGTGCAAAACACATCGCCGCAGTGAGGATCAACTGCCACCTTACCCGTTACTTCTTCCTGGTACACTTGGCGAAGAACCACCGGACGCGGAGAAATGGCGCATGACTGTGAAAGCCTACACCCAACGTCAACTAACGTTCGCCTCTGACAAGCTACCTGCCATTGCCGGCGCAGCTAGCAAGACGCCGCAGGCTCAAAGGACGAAGTATCTGGCTGGTTTGTGGCTAGAAAGCCTTCTCCTCGACCTGCTTTGGCAAGTCATGCCGGGGGCCACGCACAAGGCCCTCACTTACCCAGACGAATCTGGCCGGGTTGTTCCCTCTTGGTCCTGGGCTTCGATGGATAGAGGCGTTACCTGGAACCCTCTCCAAAGGCCTGAGCTCCTTTCCGAACTGGTCACTGCGCATGTCGATGTGGACGGGCAAAATCCGTACGGCACGGTGGCTGGGGGGAAACTGACCATACGCGGCCGCGTGAAGCAATGCTTCGTGGAATCCTCGCGGCACAAGAACGAGCAATGGGTCTACTATCGCCATCCACAAAAGAATACGACAAACAAGAAGGTGCATTTTCGTGCGGATGGACAACTGATGCCCCAAGTTGTTTCTTCAGTATCATCCAACGTCGCATGCATCCGTCGAGCAAGGGGAGAAGAGTGGGAAGATGAAGTACATGGGCAAGCCGTCTTTCTTTGCATTGGACGTACCCCTTGGTTGAACTACAATTATGTCGGACTCGTCCTGAGCTGGTCTGCTTCACCTGATTCCTCGGGATGTATGGAGAGAATTGGCAATATCACCAATGTTCCAAGCGACTGGTACGATAGTGGCGAATGGGCTACCGTCACCATTGTTTAGACTGCAATGACAAGAGAGTATCGCAATATGAAGGTTGAGATATGTGTTAGACGTATGTTCCCAAGTCGTTATGCTCAAAGCCTGTCGTAAACCATATGGATCCTGTCTGTAAACGTGGATGGTTTTGGGAATTGGGATTGGATATGAGATGAAGGGAAAGGAGGGACCATCAACAATCCAAACTGCAGCTGATCCACATCTGCTAGAAACTTATTCTAATTGATGGGCTTCAAGTCTTCACGCATACTCCTCGTCGACCCCTCAAGTTCCGGGGATAAGTGCGCGACCCGATACATCGGAGCTATCCGAACGCGCTAGCGCCTGCTGAAGTTGCCGGATCTTCGAAGGCGGGGCCACCCAAGATCTCGGCGCGATCTGTATGCGATGAACCCGACAAATCGGCACGGTCGACATCGCACACCATTTCGTATTCACAACGTCATACATCACGGTGTGCAGACTGCAGTGACACACATGACACAGTCGTTGCTCAGGAGACATCGGCTGACAATGATGTTGAATTCGGGAAGGACTGCTTGCCCGCTTGTGCTACAAAACAGATGCGATTGACCTTTGCTTCCAGGGCCGTTCTCGTCTCACCTCAACTCTTCCACGAACAACAGATCGCATTCAGAACAATTCCACCGCGCATCACGACAACAGAGGAATTATCAATACTTTCAACCAAAACATCACTTACATAATCTGAATCACCACCTCAATATCATCCCACCATCATTAGACTCCTCCAAACCACCTACGCTCCGAAATGGCCCCTCAAGTGAAGAAACCTCTCCGCCAAATCGCCGCCGAAAAGCTCTACGGCCCCAACGCCAACCCCTCCCAACTAGGCGACCCCATCTCCCTCAAGTCCGAGACCAACCAAGATTCTCCCCAAAACGTCGAATATAGCCCCGAAGGAGCTGAAGTCTCTCCTTCCAAGCAGTCATCGGCGAGTTCGAATGCGAATCACAATCGAACAAAGGCGTATGGCGTTCCGAGGAATGATCCCGCGGGGGGCGGGAAGGCGGCCACTTCATCAGGTGGTTGGGGAAATCCGAGGACTTCCTCGGGGAAAAGGATTCCTCTGGAGGGAGACCCGACGAGTATGGAACGGGAGATGGTGGTTGATGATGGGAGGACGGTGAGGGAGGAGGAGAATGGGCCTGTGGGCAGGGGGTGGAGGGGTAGTAGTAAGCTTTAATGGGTGGGAAGTTGGAAGGGTTGGGAGGATAATATATGATGATGATTGTGGGTGATGCGAATGGATGGGAATGGGAATGGGTAATTGAAGGTGGGTGGATGAGTGAAATGAGAAGGCGCGTTGCTCTTCGTGGAGGAGGGAGAGAAATTGTGTGCAGTGCAACTGATGGGTAGGACTTGATAAATACAACATGGGATGTTATTTAACATCAAATCACAACGCCCGCATGGCTCAGTGGTAGAGCGCATCACTAGTAATGATGAGGTCGTCAGTTCGATTCTGGCTGTGGGCAAATTCGCCTTTCTTTTTTCTTTTTCGTGGATTGTTTTTTGGTCCTTGGCATTGTTTCTCTGTTTCTCTTCCTTTTATTACCTTTTTCGCTTTACATAAAGTTTGTTGTGATCTTATCTGTGATATTATATCGTCAGTTTTATTTTTGACTTATCAATCAGGGCATTAGGGAACGTGTGTGCAATAAATCGTACAACAACCGGGATACTAATGATGTTCTTTCCCCTCACACAACATAATTCGACATCAGCCATGAGGATCACGAAAGGGAAACTGTATTTGTCATACAAGCACTGCCAACCTACCAACCAACTAGCTGATCAAAGATTACTATTTCCTTAACTCCCTTCAGATTTAATGCATTTTTTCTGATCGCGAAATCGCGGGGATCTTCATTGTGTAAGCACAGAGTGACATTTCAAGCGCCGAAACGGCCAACCAATCTGACAAATCTGACAAATCTGACGCGGGGGGGGTTGAGAACCATCGAGTCCATCACACCGAATGGCATCCAGAACGGCCGACAAAGTGGTAGCTTGACATTGTGGCGACGAAGGGTATTGGGGAGTACATAAAGCGTATGAATCCCGCGGTTCTTGGTTTTAAGTCAAAAGCAAATTCACATCAGTCAGCTCTGTGTCAGTATACTCACTCATCGTGACTTCTCAACCCCTGGAGATATCCCTAAACAATATCACACTTGCCTTCACCATTCTCATCACTGCGGAACGAAACAATCACCATCACCATGTCCTCCTCCTCCGCCTCCGCAAAACCCGACCTCCCCACTGGCATCTCCCCCTGCTGCCTAACCGGCTTCCGCTGGTCCGGCACTCCCCAAGGAACCGTCCTCCCCTCCGCGCTCCCCGGCACCACCAACGCTGTGTACAAAACCGGCACAAACCCCAAGGTCGCCATCCTTTTGATCCACGACCTCTTCGGCTGGACTTTTCCCAACGTCCGGCTGCTCGCCGACCACTACGCCGCCGAAGCCAACGCCACGGTGTTCGTCCCGGATTTCTTCGATGGCTTCGTCGTCCCGCCCGAGCTGCTGATCGAAGAGCGCTGGGCAGAGATCGATCTTAAGAAGTTCGCGAAGGAGAACGCGCGCGAGGTGCGCGAGCCCGAGATCTTTGCTTTCGCCAAGGCGTTGAAGACTGCCGAAGGGGGCGGGTTTGAGAAGGTCGGCGCTGTGGGTTACTGTTACGGTGGGTGGGCGGTGTTTAGGTTGGCTGCTACTGAGCATGAGTCTCAGAATGGGAAAAAGTTGGTGGATGCTGTGACGGCTGGTCATCCTACTTATTTGACCAAGGAGGATATCGAGGGCGTTTCAAGGAACGTGCCGGTGCAGGTGCTGGCGCCGGAGTTTGATCCGCCGTATACGGCGGAGTTGAAGCTGCATACGTTCGTGACGTTGCAGAAGCTGGGGGTGCCGTTTGAGTATTTGCATTTCCCGGGAGTGCATCATGCTTGTTTCGTTAGGGGTGATGAGAAAAAGGAGGGCGAGAGAGAGGCGATGGTTAGGGGAAAGAACGCGACGGTTGCGTTCTTCAAGCAGTGGCTGCATGGTAACTGAGTTGTTGATGAAGCTGGATGGGATGGGCAAGATTTGGCATGGAGATATTATCCGACCTAAGGGTTCTCAAGCCTTGTGTTGAGCTGTTGAAGTCTTGGTTTCGGCACTGCAATCGTTTGTCGCAGTCGAGGTCCGGTGTGACAACTACATTTTCTGTTCTTGGGAGCGGTCCGGGCGCCGTGTAATGTCCCAAATTCAACATCCTCACCAACTAGCACCACTTCATCACCCAAATATGACACCAATGCCAACCCTTATCATCGTCGAGGAATATGCGACGATGAGGGCGAGTTACTGTTCCCGTGAACAGAATCGCAAGCAAGTGTCGGCTGAAAGGGTCATGAGTCAGCAAATTGGGACGACATCGCCCACTTTCCACTTTCAACCACCAGCATCTTCGCTAAGGTGATCGAACCGTCGAGGTCTTGTCAGGACATTAACCGGTCACGAAGTTCAGCAACGGATTGAGATGCCAACCTCATGGTGGCGATGGTCCGCTCATATATTAACGTGCCAAGACGTGGTAGAGGGGATGAAAAGCCTGCGAAATCGAGCCCATGCGTAATCTGTGCAAGTAGCAGCGAGTAAGTTTTCGATGCGTGAAGCCCGAAAGACTTCTTCTAACATGGCAACGGTAAGTCAAGGCATCGCGGATTGGTTGGTCTAACGCAGACAAACCGTCCAAGTTGAGCCAACAGCAGTATCTCGATGTCCATACTAGAGAATGGCGGGCCGATTGACTGATTTCAGGGCACAATATACGGGCTCTACTTCCCGCCTGATAGGAGACATGGTAATCTTGGAGTTAATCAAACACTTCAAACCGGGAAAAAAGGATGTTGATATTTCCCGGCTCCGGGTTGCATTCGCCAATCAGGGGATACCCATCACTCGATGGCAACTTCCACTTCGCTCGATGCGGGGGGCTATCTTTTTGAGCGGATGAATTGTAGGAAGCAATGTTGAACAGAGCGCCTAGAAGTCAGAGTAGATTGCATAACAACCATGTTAACAGCCGGCAGTTGATGCAAAAACACCACCCCTCTCCATGGATGCATTATCGCCATCATCTGTAGTATCGTAGCCTTCAAGGGGCTTGGCCATTATAGCAAAATGGCAACGTGGCGGGAGAGGGACCCACAGCACTTTGTTGACTGTGAGCGATCGCCGTCGTCTATTCTAGAGTCCCGCTCAGTGGCCCGGCACATGGTACGGCTGCGGCTCGTAAGGAGTAAATGAAAAGAACCATGGGAAGAAAATGGAAGCAAATTGAGGCCGGCCGGATCCCGTAGGATAAAGCCTCGTGTTTCCCTTTAAACTAAAGGCGTTACCCGGTTTGACTGTTGTGTCCCGTCACCATCTTCCTTTCCAGGAGAGACCCCAAGCCAGAGCAGAGGTTGTTGACCTATAGCCTTTTCACCACGACATCAACAACACATTGACTGATCCAAACGACGAGGAGACAAGATACACGGGAGTTCACTTACCGCGCTCGCGCTTGTGGCGCCTTCGACGGCGTTGATCCGATTTGGCTGCTCACAGCTCACCGTCCAACGTGTCGATCCGCTCGTCAACCCCGGAATTTCTCCCTCTCCTCATCTTCACCAGATCATCGGTGGCGTAAGTCTTCTCCCTTTCCCGCGATGACCTTGTTGCAGTGACTAACATCCGACCAAGAATGCTTTCAACCTCTCCATGGATCCCAAAGAAGACATCGGAGAGAAAGCCACATGCACAACCTGCCAGTTCTCAGAGGACTTCTCCAATTACTGGACTGCCGTGCTGTTTTTCCGTGCCAGGAACGGCTCATACCACCGGGTCCCACAGGTCCCCAACATTGGCTTCGAGGGATCCAACGGGGGCATGACCGTGTACTACATGCAGGACGGGCTGGGCAACTACCAGCAGACGTCCAAGGTAACCGCCTTCAAGCAAGGATTCCGCATGCTCATCGGCGAAGCTTCCTACAGGAGCAAGCAGCAGGCTACCCGGTTCCGGCAGATCACGTACACATGTCTCGAGGACCTTGGCACTCGCTTCCCCGAGTCCATGAACTTCCCAACCAAGCCGTGCCCGGCCGGCATCATGGCCAACGTGATGTTCCCAACCTGCTGGGACGGCAAGAACCTCGATACGCCGGATCACATGAGCCACATGGCGTATCCGGAGTCCGGGACCTTTGAGAGCGGTGGGCCTTGCCCGGCTAGCCATCCCGTCCGGGTATCCCAGTTGATGTATGAGACCATCTGGGACACTAGCAAGTTTAACGACAAGGAGCTTTGGCCCGAGGATGGAACCCAGCCTTTCGTCTGGTCCATGGGCGATCAGTATGCTACCCTTACAAGATAGAAAGTAGGAGACGAAGTGATTGCTAACGACGACAAACAGTACCGGTTTCGGATCCCACGGCGACTATGTCTTTGGCTGGAAGGGCGACTCCCTGCAGCGGGCCATGGACTCGGCGTGCTATGTCAACTGCCCGACTCTAAGACCCAGAGCGTGTCGGCGATGAATAAGTGCAAGTTCAACGAGGTATTCGTGGATGAGCCAATCGACGGATGTAAGTCTGCAAAAGAGATGTTCTGAATCTTGATGAGTGACACCTGCTAATATGACCGACCTATCTCAGGGCTTGATTCCATTCCCGGAAACCCGATGGAGGGGATGGAGAAGAAGTAAATGGAGAAATTGGTAAACCCAGACTCGGTAGACTGAGGGGAATGGATTGGCGTGATATCGATGCTAGACGTGATAAGACCAATGCTGTTTTGTGTTGCAGTAACTTGGAGGTTGTTAATAAGATGTACAATCCACTTGTTTTTGGGCATTGCTGTTTCAAATGGCGACCATGTTGATGGAGTGATACTTTGCTGTGTCTTGCAGCAAAAGTCGCGATCCAAACAACAGAATGGGTTGAGGTTGGATGACCTAGGTTGGCTACAGTACCGAGCTGTGAGAGCTGTGAGGTACGGATTTTGGGCATCGTCGGTGAGATGAATCTCAAAGGACCGACATACGGTCTAGACGATTCTGTCGTCATTGTATCTTGCTCACCTCCTTTTGTCGACCATCTTCCCGTTGTCTCTCCTGTCTCGCCACGTCGTACTTGGTGTGTAACCAGACAGCTCGCGAGAGGACCACAAGGCCGCTACCTCGGCTAGGTACCTCTACAGCCCCAGCCTAGGTCTGTGTATCGTGGCCGGTATCGTGGATGGCCAGATCACCCAGCCGCGGCCAGCAGAGTCGTATATGCGATAAAGGCGTCCATCCATTCTATTCGGGTTCCACGATGCTTCGGTGATTTATGTGGCACTGCCGCTTTGCTGCACGTAATAGCATGGGGGTGGAATGGCTGAGTGGCAGGTTCGTTTTCCCGGGAGGCCGACGGGAGGTTCGGTCGGAGACGGCCCAATGGCGGTTCCCGTGAGGTTGGGTAAGTACGGTTACCTCCAAAAAGAATTGACAAAAATAGGTGAGACTGGATGACGGCGATGGTGATGGCTCCGGATGTTTGCATGGACACTTGGCGATGCCGACGGATAGACCGGCAGTTCCCAGCCGTCCACCATGACGGGACGTTGAAGTTGTGGTTGGGGGAAAGAAATGGAGGGCGGTGGCAGCGATGGACGACGATCTTCCTGGGCACTGTACAAGATTTGAGCGTCGATAGGGCAGAATTAGATCAAGATGGCAGCCATTTACTGTACAGAGCTGGCTTCAGTTGCTACCCCGCTTTGCAAGCTTATAGGAGCACTGTTGGAGCACCCACTAACAAAATTCACGGCGCCCAAGACAGGCACCCGTCTGTGTGTCTTACAGGTCTCGCAATTGGCTACAAATCTTGATCTGTTAATGGCAAAACCTCAGACAACGCAACCATTGAACTAGAAGGGGCAACATATCGATGGTGACATCCCACACCGATATGCGGAGTATACAAGCTATGCTCCGTACCAACCTGGGAATACGAGCCCCAATGGAGGCATCCCAGAGCAAAAAGGGAGAGGGACCGGATAAACACCGCATCTTTTTGGTGGCAGCTGTGTGACCTTCCCATCACCTCTTTATGCTTGTGGCCGGACCAGGACACAACAGGAACGACAACACCTCGAACAACACTGAACATGTTAGGTAGCGATACTTTGGCTGGTACAAGCTCAACCCACGGTATACCATGGCACCATTACCGAATCTACACCGACATCTGGCACGCCACGAGGAGGGGTCTCGGAGATCTGCAGCCCTAACTACCGTCGGTGATCTTTAACCCATCAAGACATTATATCGACGGCCCAGACGGCCCAGCATGGTGGCTGGGCTGGAGTCGCTGAGGAAGCCTGGGATGGGACTTGGCCACGGAGAAGTCAAAGGAAACGCCAAACGGCAGCACCGACGGCCGACCGCCTTTCCGGGTCTTTTCATTTTGTTTAACTCGTCTAACTGGTCCCAGGCGGAGCAAGATAACGTTACAGTTGCATATCGGAACACGAGACGCAAGATGACTTGGGTTCAGCTATCAATATCATTTGCTGACCATTGGCAAAAACCGGTGATAGTATCAAGCTGCTATACCAAAGCTATAAAGCGGCAGCTAAGGCACCCCACGACTCAGGGCTTGGACTAACAACACCACGCAAGTAAATAACGATCTGCGCCACAAGAAGCTGATCTCTCCTCTCCCTGGTATCTTTCTGTTTAATACTAATACATCCTCAACCTCACTCATTGGGAACTATCACACCTCAACCACCAACATACACTACCAACACATATCACCAATGATGCTCACAACAACCCTCACCACCGCCCTCGCGGCCCTCCTCCTTCCCCTCTCCCAGGCCTCCCCCATCGCCATCCGCCAAGAAACCACCACCACCACAACTCCCCCATCAAACCCAGACCAACCCTCCTGCGCCACCACCTCCTTCGGGCACTTCTCCTGGGCCTTGTCATCCTTCGACTACCATGCCTCCTTCATCTTCACCACACCCGCCCACCAAAACTCGTGGGGCTACGTCAACTTCAACCTGACCAACCCGGCCATCGGGTCGTCCGTCACAACCGTCTGCAGTGCCTCAAGCAACCAGCTCTCCGACTTCTTTTACGGAACCGTGCAGTACACCTGCACTAATACCCCGGAAGGTGTGAAGAGTGACGTGGGCAAGACGACGTTTGATTTCAATCGGCCGACGGGGGAGTTGAGGTTTAATCAGACGTGGACTTGTCGGGATCAGGATCCTAAGTATCCGTGAGTACACATCTTGGGATCGCGCATCGATTGGGATGTGATGACTAACATGACGATGTAGTACCACGTTCACTGGATATGCGGCTGTCAACCTCGAGTTGGATTGCTCTGAGTCAACGTGGGTGAACCAGAACTGGACGCAGGGACAGATTTACTCGACGAGGGATGTGCGGTGCTCGCCTGTTGATTTGAGGGTTGATGCCAAGGAGATGACTGCTGTGGCTTAATCATCCGTTGAGGCGAAGGGGGGCATGAGTGACTCTGTTGTCTGTTAGTGTGCCGGTTGTGGGTGTGGTCGGCGCAGGTAATGAGCGTGTTTTACAGCATTCAGATGGCTTATGACAGATTATGAGGGCTATGATACGAAAGGGTATGTCTAATACATAGTGCTTAATGGTAACGCTTGGGAAGAAGCATCCAACATCATAAATCATCACGAATTTCTGGTCTCCATCATCTTTAGCACCCCGGTTTCCAGCCCCTCTGGGATTCTCATGTCCTGGTGTACTAGAGTCTCCCTGTGAATAACATTGACTCGTTCATATGTCCTGGGAGGTTGCCTGTTCCCTTTGCATAGACTCAGAATCATAAACTCCACTTTCAGAAGGTCCAACCGAGCACTATTACTCGAAAGTGGTATTCTTTTTTGGGAGGAGATGAGGGGATGTCTCGGGAAGGATTGCACAACCCATCTGCAACTCTACAGAGATCGTCTCCAATGGATTCTTTATCTACAATGGTCCGGTGTGGTGCCATCAATGACGTGTAGGAGAAAGTCCGAGCAAGGTTGGTCCACACCCATGGGATGTCGACGTTTGCATCTGGATAGCTCGTTAAAGTGTGTCGCCGATACAAGTTCCGAGCATCTTCCAATTCTCTGTGCAGAGGTTCTTCACTGCCAATTAATTGCCTTTCAATGTCCACAGCCACACTCACTCCAACCCATCTGCACACTCCAGCTCGAGCTTCTGAGCAACTTAGGTAGGTACTTACCTTAGTTAGACCAGGGGCATCCGGCTGTCAAAAACTTCCTACATTTTGTTCACTCCCTTATACGCTCCTTCCTTCCGGATTGCTGTCAGCAGTCACCCATCTATTCCAGGTCCACTTTAACACCATCAGACGCCGCCTTCCACAATACCATCGCTCAGCGGAAAAGTTCCATCACCGCGCCTTCCCATCATCATCATCACAACCATTACCAACCCATCCTTGGTCGGGTACCCACTACCCTTCAACCAGCAGCAGCCCTGCTGCCATACAACTCCTCCGCCGCACTCTTACTAACAGGTTTATTCCTAATTGCCTCCTGCGTTTCGCTCCCTCCCAACTTTTCAATCATCTTTTCGCTGTGTTCTTTGGATTTTTCGCTCGTATCTGCCCGATGATGTCATTACCGTTAGTTCCTTCCTTGCTAGAAACGGAAGTGACAGAATTGTGGGAACCGGAAGTGGGTAGGAGGGAAGGAAATGACGGAAGGAAGGGGAGAGGTGGGGACTTGGGAGGAAGGGAGGAAGAGGAGGAAGAGAGCGAAGGAGGGCGAGTAAAAGAGGAGATACGAAAATGGAAGGAGATGAGAGGAGAGGAGAGGAAAGGAGGGAAAGAAGACGGGACGCACTCGGATTAGCAAGATTGGCTTTATGCCCTCTAATCTCGTTGGAAGTGTGTTCCTTCCCTTCGTTGAGCTCTCTCATGTCGTCGGACATGACGGATTTGGCGCCTTGGGAGGACATGGTGCCGGTTGTTTCTGCCATTTTTTTTTCCTCAGTGCGGATGTTGGATTGAGATTTGGTAGGTCGAGATTTTTCTTCTTTGGGTCTTGGTTCAAGGTATGGTCGGCTGTGACATCCTACCTCGTCGTCAGGTAGGTTCATCGCGACATGATATATATCTTCTCTTTCCAAACCCGTGATCGGATGACGTCTGTCGACACCTTTTGTCCCACTTGACGTCATTCTTGGCCCTTCTTGGCGTTCAAGATTTAGGTCACGGGTACCCAGCACCATCACACTTCTTTGGTGACAAAGTGATTGGTAAGGTTTGAAGCATAGCCAGCGGGATTCAGGAACAGGAATACCGGGGTCGGGCTGTGAGACCAAGGAACTAACGATTGAGTAAGGAGACATCAAACCCTAAAAACAAAAGCCAAAGACAGGTCAAAGAACGGGAGCAGCATATGAGCAGGTCGACTCAACTCAACTGGAATTAACAAGAAAGCCACATGGTATCATTGGTATAAACATCCTTCCTCATAAACAATCCTCACATCCATCCCTCCGTACATCAATATCGACATTTCCGCATTACAATTCCTCGACAAGCACGTCCAGGTTTAGTCTTAGATGCATCCATCACACGGCCACCCTTAGACCTGCTTCTCAGGGTCCCTCCCGCTGATGCTTCCCGCAGTGCTGTTAGGAGCAGTCAACCCAGGAATGACGGTATCCAAGCTGCGAGTGACCTCAACATAGTCGTACGCGAACTCGCCGAGCTGGTCATCATCAAGACCAATCTCCTCCTGGTGCTCGTCGACACGGAGCGAGAGGCCGGGGACGAGGTTGAGGAGGAAGAGGATGACGCAGGTCATGACGAAGGAGTAGGAGAAGCCGGCGACGGAGTCGGCGAGCTGGTAGGCGAGCTGGATGTAGTGGTGGTTGACCCACCCGCCGTCGATGACGGTGGCACCGTCCAGGGCGGCGATGTAGTCACTGTGATGAAAGTTAGTGGGGGTTTCTTAAGGAGAGATGGTGGGAAGAGGGGGAAGACATACGCAGCAAAGATACCAGTCAGCAAGTTACCGACGATACCGCCAACACCGTGCTCAGCAAACACATCGAGTGCCTCATCGATACCAAGAACGAACTTGAGCTTGGTAGCAAAGTTGCAGCTGATACCACCGACAACACCAAAGATGAAAGCCGACCAGGGAGGGACATAACCCGCAGCAGGAGTAATGGCGACAAGACCAGCAATAGCACCAGAGCAGAAGCCGACGGTGCTCCACTTTCTCTCCAGACGGTAATCGAGCAAGACCCAGGTCAAGCCACCGACGCAAGCAGCGATGTGGGTGACGATGCAGGCCATGACGGCACGGAGGTTAGCGGCCAGGGCACTGCCGCCGTTGAAGCCGAACCAGCCGACCCAGAGGAACACGGTACCCAAAACGACGTGGGTGACGTTGTGGGGGCGGTATGGCAAGCCATTGATCCTGTTGTAGCCGTTGCGCTTGCCGAGCATGAGCGAGTAGGCGAGGGCGGCGGCGCCGGAGCTGATGTGCACAGGGGTGCCGCCGGCAAAGTCGAGACCGCCCATCTTAAATGACCAACCATTACCATTCCACGTCCAGTACGCAATTGGATCGTATACAATGGTGGTCCAGATGAACATGAAGACCAGAGCGGGAAGCATACGGCCGCGATCAGCGCATGCGCCAATAGCGAGAGCGGGACTAAAGGGGTCAAAGTGTTAGTGTGGGATAATAAGGAAGAAAATATTGAAGGATAAGGAATGGGAAGCATACGTAATGGCGGCGAACATGCCCTGATAGAGACAGAAAAGAAGGTCGGGGATCTTGCTGACTTTCTTCGTGCAAGACCGCTGTAGAAGAAACCGACACCAGGAACCATGAGCAACACGAGTGCTGTACATGTCATGATCCATCCAAATCTCCGGCCTGTCGTAAGTCACAGGTTAGCCACTGATGTTCCTCCCGAGCACTCCTTCATAAGATGGCATGGTGATGTCGTACAGAGTAATAGCGGTTGAGGTCTTCGAGAAGGGGGTTGCCTCCATCGTTGGCGACACCGGTAACCCCCTCGTACGTCTCGACAGGGCCGGACGACATATTGGAGGCTGATTCGATCCCAACACCGATCGGTAACTAGGTATGTCGCGGTGTGAGCCGGTTCGATATGTTGCGGTAGACCAGAGCACTTGTTGCTGAAACCGTACACGAACCAAGTTGTCGGCGCCGTGTAAGTGATGTCGATGAGTTGACTTGAGGTTGCAGAGAAGATGAGTCTTCGAGGAGAGGGATCTGCAGGGTAAATAAACAGACCCAGGACCAAGGGCGAGGCCCCATGCACCTCTCTGCTGCAGTTATCAGTGTCGGTACCCCTTGATCCCCTGTTGATGGTGTCGATGTAGGGCTCCATTCCGATCTGCGAAACCTTCCCATCGCCGCCAAGACCTCAGCTTTGATGGATGGGTGGGCCACAGAGATAAGAAACCCGGACGCCATGTTCGACGGTTCAACCCGTGGGATTCCGATCCATTTTTGGCCGATGTAAGCGGTCGTATGTCCTTGTGCCTTGTTCTCTGTGTTGCCCGACGAGTGTCGAAATAAAGAAAGAAATACTTGAGTGGAGAAGCAGAGATAGGGAAACACAGCATTCGCTGACGACTTCCTATGAATAGCATCCAATCCAAACAACATCGGTGGACTGGAATAGCCGGCGGTGGATGTACAAGGAGGACCGCCAAATCTTACATCAAAAGGTAGCCCAGGGCCAATGACGGCCTGTCGGGCAAAAGAGAAAGCTCGGAGCAATGTAGCCGAATCTGTTCATGGTATCAAGTGGTTACACCGTTCCAACTTGATGAGATGAGAACAAACTTTGGCGATACCTTGTCGTAGCAGACGAAGTCATTGAAGCGTCGAAACCGTAAAACCGTGAAATATCCCTTTTCGTCGTTTTCTCTTGATCGATCTGACCTAGTGATGCAGGCAACCCTTTGGGTTACATGGTCATGCCGCAGTTCACCTAGGAGGCCTTTCCCTCGTGGAGAAACATGGAACTGGGAAGTTGATTCTATAATGCGGCTCAATCAAGAAACACAGTAGTCCGGGGTACGTTGTCCCTTTGGTGATTTTCCATTATTTCCATTGGCGGGTAGCATCACATGGGAGACGTGCCTCGGTGGTGATGGGAGAATCGGCTGCCGTCAGCAACTCCTTGCATTCCACAAGATCAGTTTGGAGGAAGAAACTGCCGTGTGATGGTGTCGTCTCTTGATCTGATGAATCTATCAACAGACGGAAGGGTCCAAAGGCGACGGACGGCATATCGAACGGCAGGCTTCCGCCCGTAGGATTCCGATGCCATATGTAGACAGCTGTCCATCTGGTTGGCACCCGACAGATCGAACTGAATGCGGTCGTCGGTTATGTGTGGTGGACAGATTCGGATCAAGCAGCAAACGAAATGCTGATAAAGATGGAAACAGTTGAAGGCAACCAGTTGTCGTCGTCCGACGGGAATTACGAGAATGCATCCCGTCGCTCCCTGGTCCTTATCAGTTTGCCCTGTTATCAGGGACTCCACTTCAGCCTAAGGGGAGGGTCAGGGCGGGGTTGGGGCAGGGGCACTTAAGCGCGCCCTCCTGAAGGATCCACCTGATCTTTGTTGGTACTCCACCCGTATGCTTCAACAACTACACTTCGGACATGTGCATCTTGTCGAATCCTTCAGGTTCCAATATTGATGCTGAAAACAGAGGCTTCTTCGCTTAAACAAAGCTATAAGTAGTGTCAGACGGCAGGGGATATGCACGTGCACAGTCACGGGATTTCGGAGGAGCGGATCAGCTGCGGGATTTATACTAGATGCTAGATATCGAGCTAGGTGCAGATTAGTATAATAGAATATATAGAATATAGCTACGTTGAACCCCCTACTTTTAGACTTATATTATTACAATTAAAAGTTTTATTAATTTAATTGTTTAAAGCTATCGCTAGCGATTTAATAACCCGAAAATCGAAATAATAATATCTTCTACGATTAAATCTAATAATAGCGTTATATTTAACGTACTTAAGAATTAGCCCGCGTAGGAAGATGCTTTTATTTTTTAGGCCTAAGATTTCAGCCTCTGGAAATATATTGACCTAGCGAATTACGTGCCTTGGCTTATTAATTTAGAAGAATTTAATATCGTTTATTATTAGGGTATACCCCCCGAGGGGGAAACCCTAGCCGAGCGTAGAACCCGGGAGCGAGAGCTTTTTAGCGTAGTACAAATTTACGGCTTCTTTTATAAGTACGATTATTATAATTATATAATTGAGAAATAGGATTAGCGTATTAAAATTAAGGCCTTTTCGGATTTGGGTATTAAAAAGATTACGCTAAATTAATAAATAATTAAAACTGTTAGAAATTAATATTGTAAAACTAATTTTATTTAATATATTAAGTTATACGAATAGTATAATAACTTTTTTAAATCCGCTTTCTTTAACGATTGTAAGGTTAAGAAGTTTATTAGGGTTACTTTTTTTAACCTTTTTAAACCTCCCGCGTATCACGGGGCGAGATGGCACCGTAAGGGGTATGATGAGATATACGTTGTTGCATAAGGAGAAAGGAGGAGAGAAGGAAGTATACGCGGAGGTCTGGCTATATATGGGCGAGAGCCCTACAGACCAGACTATGGGCACGTAAGGCTATACGTAACGATGACATATACGTAGCCAGAGCTCTAGGCTCTAGTCAGCACAGCATATATATAGTCAGTACAGCATAGTATATTATAGATCTAACCCTATAATACTATCCCCCCTTAAAAAAAATTCGAAAAGCTGAAAATTTATATATACGTAAAATAATAGACTTAAGACCCCTCCTATAACTTCTTATCTTCGTAGATATCTATTAATTTCCGAAATACCTTTCTAAACGTAAGGTATAAACCCTCCTCTATATCCTTCTACGTTCTATTTTTTATAATAGCGGCCGTTTCTTACTATATTAAGCGGTTAGAACGGCGCTATGGCGGTTCGGGGGCTATTGGTATTAGCGTTATTGTTGGTACTAGAATATTGGCGGCGAGTCGCTTAAGAACCTTTTAGACCTTTAGGGGAATTAGTTTATCCGGGTATTCGTAATAGAATTATTAAAAATAGTGCTTATAATCGATAACGTTACTAATAAATTCCTAAGTAGGGTTATTAATTTTCTACTTAACCTCGTATTTCTAATACCTATTATTACCTATTTACTAATAATCTATAAAACGTTTAAATATTTATTCTTCGTACTCCTCTTAATTATTAGTCTATATTATAACCCTATTTTCGTTAGCTTAGACGTCTATTGTAGTAGGCTAATTTAAAAAGCTTTAGCTGGACTATAGTTGTACTATAGAAATGTAGAAAATTAGTAAATATTTTATATTAGAGGGTAGGGCGAGATAAATTATATATAATTCGGCGCGGACAATTTTAAAGGGTCCCTCCTAGCGGGGATATAATTTCGTATACGGATGTCCGTTAACGAAATTAACCGTATTGAGGAGAACTATATTACTAATATGGTATTTAATAGAATCGATTTACTTTTTATTAGCGTTATCCTTATACTATTCCTATATATAACGAAATTATTAAATAGCGAAATCCTAGATTTATTAGAAGTAGTCCGCCAATTCGTCAGCCTTATAATATTTTTTAAATTGAATTAGGGAGAGATCTAGTAGTAGTAGGGTACGGGGCTTTATATTTATACGAAGGTAATATTTATAATTAGTAAAGAAGGGAGAGATACTTATCGAAGAAGAGATAGTATTATTACCGGCGAACTTTATTAATAGTAGCTACTTAATTTAGTCCGTCTATATTTAATTAATATAAATTCTTAAGAATTATTTTATTTCTATATTAATATATTCGGTCTAGGTATTCGTTTAAGGGTAAAAAACGGAGGTAAATTTGCAAATTATAGATAGCCGCTTATAGAGGGTAGATTAGAACCGTAAAATAAATTAAGTATTTCTATTGGAGAATATATTATTTAGAAGGTTATAAATTGAATAAATACAATTAATAAACCGGTCCACTAATTCTTCCACTTTTAAAATTATTATTAGGATATAGTATTATATTTTAATAAGTCGGTTAATAACGATAGTAACGTACTTAAAAGTTTAGCCTAAATAGGTATTTAGTAGTAACGGCGTAACGTAGTCGATTAAAATATTAGTCTACGGTGCGAGAGCGATTATAACCGGTTTAAAATAATTAATAGAACCTTTCTTTAAAGATTTAATTTTTATATAAAGTAAGTAACCCTTATAAAAAAAGCGTACGTTATTATATATTCCCTCTTAATAAAAATCGTGTTGTAAGAATTTGTACGTAGCGTTACGGCTTAGATAACCGGTGTCCGGGGAATTGTATTAGCGATTAATAAATTGGAATTAGAGATTTTTATCGTAAAGATTAACGATAATTTAATCGTATTATTTCGTAATACTATTAACGATATAATATTCCGAGAAGGCCTTATAAAAAACTTTCTTAATAGTAGTAGGCTATTAACGGGCTCTACTAGTAAAGGAGGAAATTAATTCCTATAAAAGAATAGAAGTTTCGTAGTTAGTACAAATAAAATCGTTAGTTAATTAGGTATTAAAGTCGTCGGGCCCTAATAAATAAAGTGAAAAACCTGCTATTAAGTTATTAAATTCGAAATAACTATCTTCGAATTAAAATGGATTTAATAGTACCCGCTTGCGAATAGTTAAGTAGTTATCCTCTTCGCTATTAGGGCAATCGTTAGGTTTATAGTTTAAAGCGTTTAGGCGAAGATTCTTAAAACCCGGTATATATTTAATTAGGAAATTAAATTGAGATAAGAATTAAGACTAATGTATATACTACTAAATTAATTATTTATTAATCGTAAATATCTAGAGGTTCTTATAATCCGTAAAGATATCGAATAGTTATTAAACTCCTTCTAATTCTAGCCTCTACTCTTCTAATATTTTAATAATCGCAAGTAACTCTTTATTATATATATTGTAATTATATTCTTAGGAATTATATTTGGTTAAAAAGTAGGCGATAGGATAAAGTATACTATTGTCTCCGTATTAAGAAAGGGTACTACCCGCGGCCTAATTAGAAGCGTTTATTTCGACTACGGTCTTCTTAGTCTAATCGTAGATTTTAAGTACGGGTTTACTAGTAAACGCCCGTTTAAAAGCCTCGAAAGCGGTTTAATAATAGTTATTCTAAGACTATTCAACGTCCTTTTTCGTAAGTTTGTAAAACGGAATAACTATTATTAAAAATTTTTTTATAAATTGTTAATAGAAATTTATAAAACTTAAAAAGGATTATAAAGACTTCTTTAATTCTAATATTTACTAATTTGTAATAGTTTTAACCTTTTTTAAATTTATTTTAATATTTCTAAGTATAATAATTAAATTTAAATATTTTATTTTTATTATATAAAATTCGTACTTATTAATATTAACGTTGAAGCCTACTTTTACTAACCTATTGAAAACGTCGTTAACGTACTACTCGTAATCTTTAATATTATCGAAGTAAATAATTGCGTAAATATTGAAAATATTATATAGGATATTATTAATATAATTCTAAAATACACTTAGGGCGCTTTATAAACTAAAAGGAATAATTAAGGATTTAAATAGGTTAAACCGAATTATAAAAGCAGTAAACTATTCGTATCCTTATTTAACGCGGATATAATTAAAAGTAGCGATTACATCGAATTTCGTAAAAATTTTAATATAGTAGATTACGTCTAAAATTTCTTTAATAAGCGGGAAGGGGTAACGGGATTTAAAGGTAACATTATTAACGTTATAATAATTTATATAAATGCGGATTCCGCTTCCCGGTTTCTTAATAAGGAGTAAAAGTATTGAAGCCTCTAATTATAAAGGCCTAATAAATTTCTTTTAGAATATATTATCGACTTATTTTTTAATAATATTAAATTCGTTAGGATTAAACGTACGCCCGTAGGAAACGGGAAGGGTTGCTCCTAGACGGAGTTTAATTTTTAAATCGTATACCCTATAGGGAAGAAGAATATCTACTCCTTCTTATAGGAAGGTTTACATATAATATTAGTATTGTCGCGAGAATTTAATTTAAATTTCTACGACCGTTTTAAGAGGTTTGTTAACCTTTTTATAGAATTTAATTGCGTCCTTAGATATAATTTTATTAATAGCGATATTATTTGCTATAAAATATTTGTTAATTACTTTTTTATAACGAGGAAAATTATTGTTAATACCGTTAATTTTAATAGAGTTAGAAATTTTTATAGCCTTTAAAGCGGCTTCGTCTCCCTTCCCTACTAGGGCGTTAATCTAACGATAATATTTACTATTGAAAAAGTATTTGAAACGCTAGCCTTTACTTAGTAATATTTCTATTACTATATTTAGTATAAAATTATTATTTATATTTTAGGGGTCTAGGATCCGTCTTTCCTTTTTTAATTATTCGTTTTCTTCGGTTAATTTACGGATATTTTCGTTTAAATTAGCCCGAATTGTACAGATAATCGGGAATTTATAAATTTCCGCTAATTAATTAAAAGTAGTGGCTGGGAGTTCTTTAATATTATTAGGGTTAATAGGACTAGTTAGAATATTATAGAGCCGGACCGGGATTCGGTAGTTTACTATAAAGGTCGTTACGCCGCTAGCTTAATGGTAGGGTGCCGGGCGAAATATTAAAAGAGGTACTAGGGGTAAAGCTAATAGTATAATTATATTACCGCCTTTTACTTTCCCGAGTAGAATAGTGCCCAATCGGTTAGTAACTTTATATTTAAAATAGTAAAATCGTTAACGAACGGTTCATTTAATTATAATAGAAACGGATAACCGCCTAATAGCTATTACTTCGTTGTATTAGCCTTCGTTATATTAATTAAATTTGCTTTTATCTTCTATATCTTCTACTATTAAACTTTAGTACGAATACTAAATTAGTGGTCGTAAAGTCGTAAAGTAGCGGTTCGAAAACGGAATAGTACGGTTTAAGCCCCTAGGTAGGAAGTAGCTGTATTATTTATAAGTAGAGCTAAACTAAAGAGAATTATTAAATTAATTAATATTTAGAGTGTAATAAACGAGCTATAAGTAACTTAAAATAATAGGGTTATTTTTAACCAAGTTGTAAATTAATAAATTAATAATTTTATAATAAATTCCCGCTTATATTATAAATTTAAAAAAGTAGGTAATATTGCCTTTAATTTAGCCGTCTACGAGGTATAATAGTTTAGGAACGGCGAGCGGAAGAAAAAGGAGACGGTAATAGTAAATGAAATAATAATTAATAAAATTAAGGGCGGTATATTTATTATTAACGAAAATAGTACAATATAATTTATACGGTCCGTAAGATAAATAAATAGAAAGATTTAATAAATTTAAGTATTTATAATAGTTATTTATTAAAGATTTATTTATTTTAATAATATTTAATTGTATAAGGATAATCCTATTATCTCTTCTATATTCGTTAGATTCGTACTTCTAAATGCGATTTAATTAGGAGGCTATATATTTCCTTAGCCCGAAATTAAATTGTTTTCGTTACTTATAATCGAACTAATAAAGCTGGGCTAGTAGGCGGGAATAGGGTTATAGTAGCCGGGAGCCGGAGTATTGGGGGTTAGAATTCTTATATTTATACCGAGGTTTATAGCGTTAATATAATATCCGTTACTATAGTTATATTAACCCTAGGCGGGCTATTACTAATTATTACCGTTATTATTACCGCCGCTATTATTATTATTACTATTATTATTACGGTTACCGTTACCTCCGTTATTAGAAGTGCCGTTATTACTGCTATTATTATAATTATTACTACCGTTACTAATATTGCTAGCGTTGCCGCCGTAGCCTTTATAGTTATTACGGGGCTTAATTTCCTTTTTAAAGTTGACCCGAATATAATAATTAATTGAATAATAGCCGAGCTTTCTATAATAGGTATAAATACTTATCTTTATACGATATTTAAAAATATTAGCTTCGATTATATAAAATATTTAGATATTCGTTTTGGTTATAGCGTTAAAATCTATTACGTCGCTGCTTTAGTTAATAGTCGTTTTGGTCATAGAAGTGCTGGAATAGCCGGTAAGAGCGGAAGTATTAGTTGTATTAGTTTTATAAAATAGGTTAATTTGCTTTTCGTACTAATTTTTATCTTTTAATGCTTTAGCGGAGTTACGAACGGTATTAAATTATTTGTTAAATTTATTGTTAGCGGGCTAAGGACGTTAGTAGGAAAAGGCGAGGCGAATATAATTATTAATCTTCTAATGGAAGTAATAGATCTTTATACTGTTATCGAACTTATATTTATCAACGAGTATAACGAATTTTTCTTTAAAATCGGTCTATTTTATATTTTTAGACATTTTAAGATTTTCGAAAGTACGGTAGGATTTTACGACGATATTAATATTATTATACTTCTTATTTAGTTCGTTAATTAATTCGAAGGCTATAGTTTACTTATAAGGCTTATTAAAGATAGCTTTATTTAATTTAGTTTTAATAGTTTCGAATAGGACGCTTTCGATAGAGTAAGCGATAAAGGAAAATTTAAGGTATTCGTCGGCAAAAATCTTAAGCTTATTTATTTAAGCGAATTTTATATATATATATTAAATATAATACTTAGTAGTATATTTAATCGATAATCTTTTATTATTAAAGGCGGGAATAATAATAATATATAATACCGACTTATAGCTATTATTATTCTTACTAATATTTATTATATTATTATCGTTATTGGGATTATTAAAAACGCTAGGAAATAAAGGGGTTAAATTAAGAGACGGCGGGGGAATTGGGCTAGTAAGCTAGGTATAAAGGTCGAAAAAGATTTTTTAGTAACGGTCCTTTTAGGATTGGAAAGCGGCTACGGATGTCGTACGGAAATCGCTAAACTCCTTTTTAAGAGCGGCAATTTATTTGTAGAATAATTTAACTTAATTTTAGTAATCCTTTACGCTAGCCTAATCGGCGAGTAAGTATTAGGTATAGATAGTCGCGATATTACTTTCCTTGCGGGCGATTTTGTAATTGAAATTTCTAATACGAGTATATAAATAAATAATTTCCTTTCTGGCTATAATAAAGTCTTCTTCGAAGTTACGAACGTCGGCTTTGGTTACGATTACGTTATTATAGAGTAAGCGATAGAAAGCGGAGAAGAAAGTTTAAAAAATAGAAAAGTTGGCGAAATTATATATTTAAAAAATAGGGATTGAAATTTTAATCGCTTAATAATAGAAGCTTTCGAACGCTTAAACGAAAATTATTAAATTGTTTTAATATTCTAAATTAGTAGTTACTACGATAGTATTAATAATTGTAATAACGATAAAGTTATCGGTTATTAATTAGGCTTTAGGGGTAATAGAATTAAATATTAATCGTTAAATTTAATATGCTTTTAAATATAAAGGAGAAAAGAGAGTGCGAACGATTTTAATAATATTCGTTTTAATATTTACCTAATTTAACGGCTAAGTTTATAATTCGAATCGGGAACGTATAAAGTCGAATTTTAATTACTAATTATTGCAATTGAAATGCGAGTAATCTTCCTCTTATTAAATAGGCGCGCGTAGCGTAATAGTTAGATATAATAAATTATTACGGGGCGAAATAGTATTATAAGGGGTATAATGAGATATACGTTATTATATAAGGAGAAAGGAGGAGAGAAGGAAGTATGCGCGGAGGTCTGGCTATATATAGGCGAGAGCCCTACAGACTAGACTACGGGTACGTAAGGCTGCACGTAACGATAATATGTGCGTGGCTAGAGCTCTAGGCTCTGGTCGGCACAGCATATGTACAGTCAGTGCAGCACAGCACATCACAGGTCTAACCCTATAATACCGCGAAAAGAAATTATAATTAGTTTAATTAAATTTTTTAATAGGAATCGGTTATAGCCCTCTATATTATATAGTAAATCTCCGGCGCTAACGAACCCGACTTTTAATTTCTAGAATTCTATAACGCAATTAAATCTTCTCTTTATAATAATTAGGTAAAAATTTATTAGCTTTAATATAATAAGAAGATTGAGGAGGACTCTAACTTCTAAATTTCTTTCCGAACTATAATTAAGGACTTTTATAAGGTAATAATAGCGAACGCTACTTAGGAAAAAGGTCGCGCCCCTCCGCTTAAAAATATAGCGTTCGTAGCTACGTTAAGTAATAAGCCCGCTAAAGAGGACGCTCCTAATAATAATAAATAATTTAGCCTGGGGGTAGAAGGACAGGGAGAAGTTATAAAAATAATTGGTAGGAGATCTATTCTTAAAAAGAACGTTAATAAGAATAAGCGCGCTTTTACTTCTTCCTCGTCCCTACCTTCGTTAAAGAAACCCGGATTACCGTATAAACTTTATAAATTTTATAATTATAAATTAGAATAATATTATTATATAAAGTTATAGATAGCCTTCGATAATTAGGTTAAATCCCTTACTATCTAAAAATAGGTAGAAGTAAATTTAAAAAAGGATAAGTACTTTAAAGAGGCCGTTAATTACTTTGAATAAATAAATAAAGATAATAAGAATTAATTCGGTTGCTAAATTAGTAAAAGTAGTTTTTTAATACTTATTACAGATTATTGTAGTACTATATACCTATTAAGTAATTTAGCGATCTTCGATTTAAGTACGATAATTTATATCTTTAATAAAATTAGTCGATTCGACGACTTAAATTTTATAAACCTTAGTAACTATATATAGGCTAGGGATAAATATATATTTATTAAAAGATATAATAGGGTTATACTAATAATTTAAAACGATAAAGGAAGTTACGATTCATATTTTATTAATATTATATTAGTACTAAGTATAGCTTATAATTTCGTTTTTTTAAGAAAATTCAAAGAGGAGTAGATCTTCTAGGACTATAAAAATAATTATTTATATTCTAGCTTTATAGACTCTTTAATTTATAATATCTATTTTTATTATAATTAATTTATATCAAAGTATATCCCCTTGTAGAATAATAATTTTAACGAATCTTCTTTTACTATATAGTATTCTAATTATTTTAAGCGGAAGCCTTAAAAGGGAGATCCTCTCCGCTAGTATTTTCGATTTAATTACCTTAGCTTTAATATTTTCGCTAAATTTACTAAATAGGTATATAGCGTTCGGTTGAAGGGATTAGATCTAGTTTACTGCGATTTATATGTAAAGGCTAAATTAAAGCGCTAAGTACGTAGGGAGGTTTAGAATTATTTCGAAGGATTCGGGTTATATTTCGCTATCGATTTCTTTTTATATAAGAAGGTAAAATTCGGTGGTATAGAATATTCGAGTTTAATAGTAATTATAAATTGATAGTTTAGGTTTATTTAAGTATATTATTTGGGTAATTAAGAAGTGGATTCTATTATTATTTATTTAGAATCCTTATTTATAGGTCTATAGATAAAATATTAGATAGTATTTTGTATTATTAAATATAATAACGAAATAACGAATAGTAAGAAGATTACCGTTTAGTTTTTTAATAAAGGGATTAATATTAAGCTTTTAACGTTTTATACGTAAATTTAAAACGGCGGCGTAGAGCGTTTAGGGGGTATAATTAAAATTAAGGTGGTAATAATACGTTCGGGTACGAATTTGCCCTATAAATTATAATTAGAAATTATTAGAGTAATTACGTATTTATATAACTTAATTTCTAAAGTTAAATATTATTAGAAATCCCCTAAGGAGAGATTTAAAACGTTTTATTAATTTAAAAATAATATTGTTCTACTAGTAAATCTATTCCTAATTATTATATACTTTAAGGTCTATAATTATAAAGCCTTGGCCCTTTCTATAAAGGTAATAAAAGAGTAGAATAAAATTATAAAATTTAAAGACTGTATATAGATTAAGTATTTGGTAAGGTATTAATTAATTAATATTTACCGGATTTAGAACCTATATACGAATATTATTGTTATTATATAAGAGAAACTCTATTTGCACCGTAGCCAAACTCTATTTGCACCGTAGTCCAAAACGAAAATTTAAAGTTACTCTACGAAAATAAGGGCCTATAGCCTCGAAGTAGGCTTAGAATTTTGGTAATTTTCTACTCTATCTAACAGATTTCAAATTTGCTCCTAAATATTACCCCAGCCGTTAAATATACTAAGGGTTTTAAAAAGCCAAAAATATACTTAGGAATTTCTTATATCTCTTAAAACAATTGGTGGGAGAGGCAGTCGGTAAGTTAGTAAATGAAGTATGATAGTGAAAAACATAAGGAATCTGAAAATACAATTTTTATTCTTAGAGCTTATTATTTGGCCAAGTTATACCTTATTAAAGTTTGGGACTACGGTGCAAATAGAGTTTCTCTTATATAAAACGTCGTATTTAATAAAAATAAAGTATTTTCTAATAACGTTAAAAAAATTTATAATACCTTTAATATTTCCTTTAAAGAATTAATTATATAATTAAAAAATTTCTATTAAATAAATATTGTGTAAATAAATTTCCTCTAATTTAATACTATTAAGGAGGGAGTTTTTAGCCTTATTGCTTAAGGCTTTCTAAACGAATCAAATATATTAGGGGAAGAGGATGAATTTAGGATACGAAATCCGTAGGCGGGTCTAGAGAAACTGTAAGGGTTTTTAGAGGAACCTTTATTAATATTGCTAGTATAAAGGTTATTAAATTTCTGGGATACGGTTTTAAATTTAAAAAATAAGGAAGAAAGGTATTTATTAACCTTTTTTAAAAGCCTAGCCGTATTTTTAGTAATTGACTTTTTTTAATTTAATAAAGATTTATAGTTAATTATAGATTAATATTTTATATGGGCTATATCTTTTATATCCGTACGGGGGAATAGATTAATAAGTATTTAGGGAGATAAAGTTATAAATTAAATTTTCTTAGAAGAAATAAGAGAGAGGGGGATCGAAGTCGACCCCGGTTACAACTTTAAATTAAAAATAATGAAGGAATTTATATATTATTATAAAGTAAAAGGTATATTGAAAACCTTCTATCGGTTTAACTTTCTACCCCTTCTTAATAATTATAGATAATTTAATTCTTATCCTTTTAGAAAATTCTTTAAAGAAGTAGAAAAGGAATATTTGGATAAATATAGGGATTTTAAATTTTAGAAGTAGGTTAGCGCGGAAGAATTTGGAAATAACGAAATATTCGGTTCGATATAGGTATATATTTATAAGTTCGATTAAAACGGTTGTTTCCTTAAATATAAAATATGTTTAGTTGTACGTAGAGATTAATAGTTTAAGGATAGCGTACGAGAAATATACGTAACGACTTTAGTAATTAAATTATTCTGTAATTTAATAGTAATAGCGGCCTATTTTAACTTCGATTTAATTTAATATGATGTAAAGAATATATTTGTAAATATATTATTTAATAAATTAATATATCACAGGATTAGCCTATGACATACCCACCCTATACCGACCCTTAAATGTGCTATGCCCAAAGTCATGGCACGGTCACATATAGGGTCATATGCGCGCACGGACTGGCCTTCCAAGGCTCTCGCCTATATAGCCAGTCCTCCGTACACATCCTTCCTTTCCTCTCCTCCGTACAACAACGTATATCCTACCCTACCCCTAATAATACTTTACCCCGTAATAGTTTATTATGCCTACTATCGGGCTGCGTACGTTTAAGGGAGATAGATTCAGATTACGTTTAGTACAGAAAAGATTATTTAAATCGTATCCGTAATCAATCGCTCCGCGATTAAAGACTCGACCCCTTACGAATAGGGCAAGTAAAGATTCAATTGTAAACATTATAATTCGAGCTAGGTAATATAATATAAATATTAACCTTATCTCTTTCTCCCTCTTATACCTATTAATTAAAACGGTTTATTCTAATAATAACTGTATCCGTATTTAATTTAATAATTAATAATAGACTAATTACAAATTATTACCAATAACTTTATTATAATAACCGCTATTAATACCCTTTAAACTACCGACTCTAAAAATTAAGTAATTTACAATACCCTAGTTAAAGCACTTATAAACTTCGATAACAATCCTACTACTCGCACTCTATTATATTATACTGTAAACTACGCCCTTACGCTCGTATCGGTCCTAATATTCCGCGACGTCGCCCTCGCTTATAATTATTTTATTTATAATAATATAGTTAAAGCCCGCTTATACGTTTAGAAAGTTGAAGAGGACCTTACCGAATTTTACTAAGAGATTGATTATTTGAACGTTTGAAATATTAAATTCTAATAAGGGATTAACGAACTTAAATAATCCTTTAATAATTTTAAAATTAATACTTTTAAATCTTTTTAAAAATAAAGAGATAAATACGCTACAATTATTAATAAAGTCCGTATTTAATTTAAATAAATTTAAAAAATTAAAATATTATTTATTATATTGGTTACGGGCGCTAGTAGTAGCGGCTATAAGTTAGTATAATTATATATGTATATTATTCCGTTCGATAGTAAAAGTATTATTCTATTAGAGAAAGCCGAAAAATACCGTTCCTAGCGTATAAAGGTTAAATTTTACTAAATTAACGAATTTACTTTTTTCGCTTTTAAATTTAAACGCTTTTTTTATATTGTTAAATACTTTAAAAGTCCTCCCTTTTCGGTTATTAAATTGCAATTAGTTAATATTTTCGAATATTCTACTAATAATACTAAATAGAAGTAGAAGACCGCTATAGACCTTTTTAAAGAATTTAATACTAAGTATAATAATTCCGATTTTACCGTTATTGTTCGTTGCGAATTCGACGATTGGAAAATGATTAAGGATATACGTTGGGCCGTTTTCGAAGATCGGTTTACTATCTTTATTAATTAGTATAATATAGATAATTCTATAAAGGTATATTATTTTCGTAATAAAGTTAATAAAGTTGTCCGCAATATTATTGCCTACTAATACCCGCTCTCGGCTAATAATGATTATGCTAAGTAGTTCGAAATAATCTGTTCCCTAGCCTAGAGTTATAAAAATAACGTTTATTGCAAGAAGCTTGCTAACCTATTCTATAGAGAAACTCTATCTGCACGGGGTAAAAACTCTATCTGCACGGGGAAGAAAAAGTGACTTTCAATATTCTTTTTGGAGCACTAGATGGTATAAAAAGAAGACAAAAAGTATATTAAATTTTTCCTTATCTTTTTCTCTACCTGACAGTATCCTCCTAAATAACGTATATACCTAGTAGCCTGAGAAAACCTTAGGAAAAGAAGCAATTATAAATGAATATTTAGAGATATTAAAGAGAATGTCTTTTCGCACCGTAATGAATGTCTTCCGGCACCGTAGCCCCACCCACTTACACCCTTCCCGCGCGCTAATGCACGCCAAA